>WAAB01002020.1:0-60935 GCA_013389865.1 Piaya cayana
AAAAAAAAAAAAGAAACAATATTTTCACCCCTCACCTCATTCTGTGAATGACTTCACTTAGCAGCAAGAAAGGAGCCTGGAGCAGACAGACAGTGAGGAACTCTTCAACACACGTGTGTGCATGGGCCCAATGGCCCCAGCCTTGCAAAGAGCATGGCTCGTGGAGAGTCACTTTAAGATAGCTTTCATGTTTTTCTCCATTTATGACTGGGAGTTTCTCCAGGTCCCAGGTGTGTTTGGAAGATTAATACTGCATTTTGAACTTAGGAGTGGTCCCACCTCACGCTTGCAGCATGCCTCATGTGAGCCATGCCCTGGCTTTAGCAGGCAACCTGAGGGCAAGGGCAGGCAAGGACATTTGGGCATGGATGGCAGGGGATGGTCCACATACCAGGGATGCACAGGTGTCCTTATCAGGGACCTTATCATCCCTCCTGGTGGCAATATTTGGCCTCATAAGGGACGAGATTACAAGACTCCACCTAGAAAAGCCTGTTTGACTGCGACCTGTAAGCAGCATCTCCTCCCCCTGCCTCTTCTCTGCCAGTCTGAGTTAAAAGGTGGGAATTTCACCCAGATTCCTTGAAAATCATGCTTTATTTAGGAGTTCTCCCTTTCACTTTTGGGGGAAATAGTATCCCTTTGTTTTTCCTGCGCATACCATTCTGCTGAACCACAGAGCATCACTACCACAGGCTGCTCCTGGATACAAAACACTCTGTGAAAAGAGAGGCCTTCACCCTTCTCCACTTGACTTCCAGAAGCAGGGACACTATCTGGTTTTCAGAAGAAAAAAACCCCAAGAGCTCTGCAAAATTTCATCCCAGAAGGGACATGCAGAAGCACAGCACTCCTGGGACCTGCCGCACCCTCACCTGTACCAGGACTCAGCTTCCAGGGATGGACACAGGGACACATGTGCACTTGCACGGATATGATCCTATCCACTGCAAACAGGCTTGATCCCAAATAACCCCATCCCCCAATGACCCAGAGGAAGGGAGGCAAATGGGCACAAACCAGCCAAGTAAAACCCCAGAAGAAAAGGTTTATTTACTGAATGCTGCAGAAGAAGCCTGATAAGTTCTGTTCTCGGTTCCGGTGTCCACCGGGAGGTGGAAGGTGCCCTCTGTGGCACAGGAGGAGGAGGTCTGTGGCCAGGCTTGCTTCATCAGAAGTGTAGCTTGAGTGGAGATAGAGAAGAGGTGTCATACAGAGCAGTGAAGATAAAACGTCCCACATTTATGTCACATTTGAAACACTTTGCTGCTCTCTTCCTTTTCCACCCCTTTTAAGGACAAATATCTGCAGAAATTTCACACCAGGGCTCCTGTCACCCCACTTGCTCCCCACACAGGGATGGTTTGTACAGTACATTGCAGCAAACCAGTTACCTGCCCCAAAGAACCAGTTTCCTGAGCCAAGTGACCTGCATGAAATCTACATGTGGGTGATGTGGCCAGCACAGCTGCCATCCCTTCCTAGATGCTGCTGGTCACCTCTGTGCATAGGGCGTCTGTGCCTGGCATGCAAGGCATTTTGTTCACAGCAAACCCCTTCGAGATGTTTGCACGGCAGGTACCACTAGTGGAGGAGGTAGCAGTTGCTATGACTGTCCCATCACAGTGTTGGGTTGTCCTTGGAAACTCCAAGAAGGAGAGTCAGCAGAAGTAATGGGCAGGTTGCCCTGTATCCCAGTTTGTGTAAAAGTATTTACAAAGCCAAGTAAGATAATTCAGAAGAATCTCAAGAGCCAAATCTTGTGGGATTTGAGAAGGGACCAACAGAATTGAGTCATTTTGTGGGTCTTCAATTTTCAAAAAGTAGACAAGGTCTTATACCAACTACCACAATGAACCTCTGCATGATGAACTAGCACTGGCTATACACATCACCAACATCCATCAAAAGACTGCCAATGGAAGGCTTTCTGGAGCACATCTACAGAGAAAGGAGACACCAACACAAGCCAGCCTGCCTCCTTCCCCGAGTTGGTGCCTCTGGGAAAGGCTGAACAGGTCTTTTTCTGATTTTCTTTTTTCTTTTTTCCATGAAACTATAGATTTGTCCTATCTTTTTGTTCCTATCTTCTTGTTCCAGACTAATCTCACCATCCTTGGTTTAAGTTCCATTACCTCCCAATGGAGTAGATACATCTTTTGAAAGCCTCAGCCGGCTATTACAGCTTGCTGCTCACTGGCTTAACAAGCTGCTATATCTGTTATTATAAAAGACATAAGCTCCAGGTTTTCAATGTACCACAGTACATATTTCACACACCTATCTACTAAGAAAAGACAACCAAGTGAGGCTTCATTGATCCTCAGCAAACCACTTAGTGATTAGACTTTGCTGTGAAGATGTGGAGGGTAAGGGAGGTAAAATGATACAGCTGCTGGAATCAAAGAAAAACAGTGATTTGTGGCTTCTTTAAAGGTATTTTTTTTGTGAATGCAGAAGCTAGACTGTTGACATGCTCTCTCTAAGCCATATTACTGAATTCCCAAAGATCTCTGGAGGTCTGGAAGTCAGGACATGTTGTTGTTGTATCCTTCTCCTAGCTCAAATGGTGTTAGGGACAGGTGGGGTTTTCTCAGAAATGCAGTAAAAGGATTCTGGGTCAGATCTGCAAACTCAAGATACTTCTGAAGGCAGGGAATAAAAAAAAAGACTCTTGGCTAAGAAATCAAAACAGAGTCATGATTATGTAGGCAGGGAAGTGTTTCTGATAGCAGAACCATCCAAGCTTGGACAAAGACACCTGAGGCAGAAACAGGAGTTCCTTGGGACAGATACCATGGCCTGCAAGAGGTAGTGGGCTCTTTATTCTCCCCATTGGCTCAAAGTGAGTCACATGTGAAGACATTTTAAGGCTTCATTTCATAACTCCTTCTGCCAAGCAAGTTCCTACACCCCAGGGAGCCCAGTGCCAAGCCCTACTGAACAGATTTCATGACTTGCTCAGGGCTTGTAAAACTTCCTGCAGCCCAAAGGCAAGAGCAATCAAGTTTCAAACCCCTTCAATGCCTCCATGTCTGTTCAGACTCTTTATTAATATCTATAAAGATGTAAATGGGAATCTGGAGTGCCCCAGGGCTGGAATCTGGGGACGAGTAATTGAGGAAGCCAAGGAGGAATCAGTGTTGGTGCCACAGCCCATGCCAGCCATGCCACAGGTCCTAATGGTTGTACACCACTGCCCAGAGAGAGCAGATAAGCACCGCTGATGGTCTGTTGGTCCACAAAAAACTCACAAGCCCACTCTCCTAGTGTGGCACAGAAATACAGGAACATGGAGGACATCCAGCAGTGATATTTTAACAACTGGCTTAGCAATCATGAGCTATGTGGAGATGTTTACGGGTGTAAGATCCGGCTGGATCATGCTCCACTGCTGGAGGTGTGCAAAAGTGCTCCTCCTTCCTTAACTTCTTTAGGAGAAAACCACTGAGTTCATGGGAAGTGAGAGACTCAGACTGCAATTTATCCTCCACTCAAACACTGATGATGTTCTGCTTTGAGCCGGTGCCCCCTCCCAAAGGTTTGTGAGTTATTAAGGATTTCCAAACTATTTTCCATGGTATGCTGCACTCTGAACACCACACTGGCGAGTTAATTCCCAGCACTGAGACAGAAACACTCTTCCACTTACACTTTTATTTAAATTCAGATTCATTTTTGCCTCTGGATTTCACAAAGGTTTTACTCTCCAAGACTGATGAGACAATTTATTTAGATGTTATATGAATCCTTCCTCAGTGGTTTTTTCTTTCAACATCAGACCTATGAAAAACTCGAGGTAATTTGGGTCTGAGATGGCTGTGAGCTTGCAGTTTATGGTTATGCACGTTCTTTACACTAAATCATGGACCCTCAGAGAATCCATCACTTAAAACTACACAAAAGGTGAACTAAGGAGGCTTCTAGGAACATTAATATCTCTTGGTCCCTTGCAAGAGCTACAATTCACAGAGGTTACAAAATAGCCATTATTTTCTAATACCACCTAAGGTCTACTTTCTATCAGTGCCTTCTGGCTTTTATTCACTATCTGTTGGATCTCTGGCAAATCTAGTGGTGGGAACTGGGCAAGCAATTTGAACTGAGTGCAGATCTCTGCAGTGCTGGGTTTGGCCTGTCCCCCTGCAAGGACTTCTAGCCACCATGGCTATGTTCAGGACATATTTTAAGGGAAAAGAGACAAATACAAACCAGACATGCCTAAAGAAAATGCTGTGAATTAACTGAAATACCGTGAATACAGAATTGCAATTAAAGGATTAATCAAACGATACAGCATACATGGTGTATTTATTTCTTGCTTCCCTCTGCCAACCTTATTTGTGATGGATATGGCCTTGAGCCTCATACAAAGTTTGCAATAAGCTTAATTCCCCAGGTAGTCCCATTACCGTCTACTTGAGTGTCTCAAAATGGTGGCATTTGTTCTTAGAAACCATTGCAAGGCTCTACAGGATATTCACCCTACCAGACCCCAAGATACCCACCTTGGGGGACCCACCGATGTGCCTAAATAGTTGTTGGGCACCTACAGAGGTTCAAAAGCACTTACATGGAGAAAGGAGATGCTTTCCCTCTCCAGGGCAACATTTCCTCCAGGGAGAACCCAGAAGCAGGAATGGAGGATAGCAGCCTCCATCCTGTTCCACAACATCCCCACAGAGACCCCTAATTTCTGAACCTGATTTTAGAAATATCTGTTCTGCTCTGTAAGGGCAATGAAGTAATGGATGCAAAGCATTATTCTCCCCTGCATTATTAATAAATGCAGCTAAAGCATAACCCAGCCTCCATGCAAAAAGTGTGTGCCCTACTTTCAGGAAAATAAAAAGCCATGCTTTAATGAAGGAAGTTAAAACAAAACAACCATCTCAGGAAGACAGAATGCCTGGGAGGGAACATGAACCAGGCTTAATGAAGATAGGCTTTTTTTTTTTTAAATTGGCATGCCTCGTGTCTCTGCAGCACAGTGATTTAGGAACTCGTTTTTATAACTTGAAAGGAAATTTTTTAAATAACACTGTCCTAAATAAGCACCAGAGTTTCCAATGCTAGTGTTCAGCAGTGATCTTGTAGCCCACTTTGTGCCTCTCCCTCTAACAAATATGGAAAAACGCAACCGGAAAATCACAAAAGGCAGAAACTTGTGTTGTTTCAAAGAACAGGGATGGAAAGACATTTACTCCCTTGCTTGATGTAGGGCTTCTTTGGCTGAGCTTTGCAAATGATCCAGTGGTAAGCTGTTATCTATGCCTTTCGAAAGGTTGGTTTGAAATAAACTGGAGAAGAATTCATCATTGTTTTGGTGCTCAAACATTAGCAAATATTCACCAGATATCTGACAGGGAGAGAAGCAGGAATCAAGAGTGGTTCCAGTTACCATCTTCCTTTCCTCGTCAAGGATGACAGCAGATGGCATCTAAGTGGCAGGTATTTGAAAAGTAGACTGAAAATTATCCACCACCAATGTACTTCACTTGGTGTGAACAATACTAGGGGCAGAAGCAGAGAGCATTCTTCATCTTTGCTTGGTGGCTGACCTCTTGCTAAGATTTTGCATGGAAGTCAGGCAAAACTCAGGAGGTTTGGGGCACGAGAGGGCTAACGGGAGAGAGCTTGTTTGAAGAACACCTTTGGGGTGGGCCAGAAAGGGAGATCAAGTCGGCACAGAACAGTTCCTTTCAAGACTGACAGTTTGCTTTCAGTTATATCCCACAAATTCAGAAGAAACAAGCAAAGGATGCACTTCACACCCTTTTCAACCTCTATTAGGAAGTAGTGTTAAGGGGCACATTTACCTGATCTGTCTACATATGGAGAATCAGATTGTGAGGCAGATGGAACTTTGGTTTGTGACTGCACTTTTAATGAACCCAAAGAATATCTGCCAGCATGCACCACCCCCCTTCACCCCCACCACCAACCTCAGGAGGCTGGAAACAGAAACACCTTGTCAGTGGATGAGATGTGTTTGAGAGCAGCAATTTTGCTGGGAACATACAGCATTGCATTCTGCATCAGGATAGCTAAAGGCTCAGCATCTAAAATTCCTTAAAAATACACTTAGAATTAGTTTACTGTACCAGAAGCAGAGATTTTAAAAATAAGCTGATCCACTCTGAATCCAAGTGTGTTTGATGGATGGCATGAACCCCAGCAGCATGTTCTTTGTGGTGGGGCTATTTCCAGCCTCCCGTATGACAGCAGCTGATTCAATTTGAGTAAACGCTTTCCATACCAATACAGATGACTGGTTTTAACTTAGCCACTGAACCACAGTATTACTTTAACTCAATTCCATTTCACAGAATCATTTAGGTTGGAAAACATCTTTAAGATCATCAAGACCAAGCATATAATTGAGTCCAACTGTAACACAGTTGAAGGTGCTGCCCACTCTGTCATATGTACCTACTGACAGAATATTTTATGGATCTTATTTTGCATTAGTTGTTTCTCAGAAATTCTTTTTTTCCCCCCTTTAACTCTGTTTTCTATAGAGAAGTGACCACTGACAGTGAGTGCAATGCTCGGAGGTCCTGAGTACCAGACCCTGTGCCTGGTTCCTGGAGTTGTTAATGTGGTATCTCGCCTGCAGCAAAATTGGGATCTTAAAACACATAATTCAAGAAAAACTGGCAGGGAGTTGCCAAGTAGCTTGAAGAAGTCTCTAAATTTAAAAAAGGTCTGAGCCAGGATTGCCTCTGTAGCCTTTGCTCTGCCTCTAAAGACAATGTTGACAGATGCTGTCCTCACTCACAGCATCATACAGGCTTTTTTTCTCCGCTAACTGGCACTTGTGCATCCTTGGCTGCTGAGCCGCTGGTCTGAGCATGGCAGAGTCAACAAATGCATCTTTCCTCCTGGCTGCACACAAACAAGCTGAAGGCTCTGAACCATGCGTCCTACAAGATAAATCTCCAAACAGTGAGTTAAAAAAAAAAAACCCTGCCGTGATATTAAACTGCATTGATTTCAAGAGCTGTGTGATGGAGGTTTCTGCACAAAAGGAGTTGAGTTGAGGAGCACCAATTTTAATCTTCACCATTTCCTCGCTAATTTAGTGCTTAGCTGTGTTGTGTTACACACTGGAAGATTTTTGTTCTCAATGCAAAATGACCTGTCAGCTTTCTGGATGTTATAGGAGATTTCTAATGTGGAAATTATTAAAAGCATTTTTAAAAGAATTATAAACAGAGAAATGAAATTTAAATGTCAAGACAGCTGCGAAGGCTTTCTTGCTTGAGCCTTAAGCTGCCTAACAAAAAGATCTGGCGAGGGCAGACAAAAATGATCAGAGGTTTTTGGGGTTTTTTTTGAGAAAGCAAGTCAGTAAAGATTAGGATTGCACTTCAGAAGGGAGCGTCAGGGGAGTGAACAAAAGGCTGCCTGGCACAAAGAAGACTGACCATGGCTTTCGTTTCCCCTTTCATATCATGCAAATCTAAAGCAACAATTATTTGCATTGCTTTTACATTATCTGCAGAACTGCTTGCTGCAAAGTATTGTAGCAATAAAACACAGTGAGAATCAAAGCACAGGGGAGGCTAAGTATCTTTAATGAAAGAGAAGACACCCACAGTCACAGCCACAGCCACCAAGACAAAGGTAGAGAAAAAACAAAATCTTTGTGGTTTTTGTGCTTATAAAAGCTGCTGACTAACAAGGCTTGGGGTAGATTATTCCATATACAATCATGAGCAAACTTCTGAAGGCAAATGTGGCCATTTTCAGAGAGAAGAGACAGGGCAGATAGACAATCCGGTCCCCACTGACTCCGCTCCACTGGGTGAACGGCACAGGCTGTAGATGCCCCTAAAGGAACAATGAGGCTCAAGAAGGGGTACCCAAGAGCTCACTGCCTGCCTGGGTGAACCCCAGTTACCAGGGTTATACCCTGCATTTCCTTGTTCTGTCCTGGTCCTCTTGACTGTTTCTTCATCATCTCGTTTGGGGCATCCACTTCTTTCTTGTCTTTATTGTGGACACAAGCAACTTCTTTGCTCAAGAGAAGGAGGCCCATTCCAGGACCAATACTTTTACATGCCAGGTGGCTCCCATTTCTCAATCTACTCCTACTATCCTAACCTACACCAAAAAAAAAGCAATTCTGTAAAATATCATCCTAGAAGTGTCCTTCTCTGAGGGTGCCTTGACTATATCAGTTACTGGAGAGAGCATCTACAAAGCCCCCTTGGGTTCCTCTTCCTCATGAATGTGAAGAACAACCCAGGCAGGACTGATCTCAAGCTCTCCTGGCAGTACTGACAGGCACCCCGTGGGGAGTCTGTCCCCTAAGATTGGCCATAAATGTCTCTCTGGGGAGGTCTCTCATTCTCTCCACTGAATACAGAGAGGCCTGGGCTAGAAGGCTTTGAGCCCTTAGATCTATACCACTAAAGGTAACCAAATCTTCCCTAAATAAATTCCTGCAAATTGCTGGAGCTGTTAAAAATACTTGAAAATTGACTTGCTTTTCTTTCTTTTTGATTTGGAAAATTAAACTGAGCTAAAATAAAATCCTTCCAGTGGAATGTGTGGATTTCATCAAGATTTTGCAAAGAAAAGTATTTTGTTTGGATAGCAATGCAGAATTTCTGGAGGTTATTTCAATTTGTTTTCTAATAGGCACTCCAGCCTCCCAAGGACTCCCCAAAAATTCCTTGTCCTGCAGTGACTTGGTGGTCCCTCTCACTTGGGCGTCCCCTTGGCCACCTGCCCACTCAGTGGCAGAGCTCCCTCCTGCACAAGGCACAGGCAGTGGCTGGGGACAAGAGATGTCTTATAATGTCCAGTCCAATAGCAGGAACACTGCTGTATTTACATCCTGGCTGAGCAGAGAGGACATTGCCAGCCTCTGGCAGGACAAGCCACTAATAAATTTATGGGATTTTTTTTAATGCTGTGCAGCTCTTTCAATTTTACTCTTTCAGCATTATATCCTTCCGGGGAATTTTAAGGTGGCCAGCACACATCTAGGGGAACAAAACTTGTTTCATATTATGTTAAGATTATTAGTGGGAAGAAATAAAGCTAAAGACTCTACCAGAAGCACATAAAACCAAACAAAACACAACAGATCCCTTGTAGAGTCATCTGAAGTAAACAGCTTTATTTAATAACCTTGCAAAATAACAGTGTATTTAAACTGTGATGTGGAGAAGACAGCACCAAAAGTTTTGGCCACAAAACCCTTATTCCTACTTCATCAGCCTTGGAAAGTTCCCAAGCCTGGGGATCCACTGATTTTATGACAACCAGGAAACTAAAACTTGGCAATTCAAAGGAGAAAGGGTTTAGCAAGACTGCAACTAAGTCCAGCTTTGTATTCATTACACAAGCATCTATTTACTCTGATGATGACTGAGCGCTTAATTGAAAAGACAGCTTTATTCAGAAGTTTTTAAATCTTGCAGCTCTTCTGAGGTGAAGCATTCAGAATAAACATCTTGGCCAATGAAAAAGCCATGAAGTCAAAATGAAGGGCGAGATAATATTTTTCACTTCCAATGTGTGCTTGGAAATGAGCAAGCAAAAGATTTTTTTCAGGACTTTTTCCTAAAAACCATGAAAAAAGGTACTGTCCTAATTTCAGAAATGCTTTTCCAATCACAGTTCAGACACTGCTGATTCTTGCATTTGACCTATGTGACTGTCTTCATGTAACACTCTGATAACATAATACAGGCTAAAATTGCCACAACTAATACATAATGTTCTAATCACAGAACAGTTTGAGTTGGAAAGGACCTTCAAAGATCATGTAGTACAACCCACCTACTGTGGGCACAGACACTTTCCAGTAGATCAGGGTTCCTCAAAGCCTCAGCCAATCTGACTTCAAACACTTCCAATTATGTGGGATCCACAACTTCTCTGGGCAACAAGATATGAAGGTTGCCATTAAAAAGGTGATTTCCTTATCTTATACTTCCTTTCACTTCATTCACTCTGGATAAGAGTTACATTTCGAAACCAATACTTAGCCCTTGGGTTTCTACCACCCTTTGTCATGCCAAGAGCCTCTTGTCCACCAGGTAAATTTGCTCCAAGCAAAGTTAACCATGCTTTAGAAACTCAAGGTCACTTGGATTTTGGAAGCTGGTCCTTCCAAAGGTTTGATTTCAGTAAAGTACTTAAATGTAGAACTGACTTCAGTTAAATTATTTCATGAGTAGTGCCTAACAGAAGTATTTAACTCAAAAGAAGAAAAAAAAAATTCCATAAAGATTTCCAAGTTTGGGCTCAAAAGCATAAAAAAGCTAGTGATTGATTCAACAGAGCAACTCAAATATTTCTCATTAAGCACAGAACCTCATTAGTCCATGCTGTGGTAAAGGCAACTCCTTGTGGACAAGGTGGTAATTACTCCATGACTCCTGCTTCACAGTAACTCCTCTGACTTATAAACAGTGAAAGATCCCCTTCTTCTGGAATAAGATGAGTCTTTGCTGGAAGTTATTTGACAGCAGTTCCCATGATTAACTTTCTGTCCTAATCTGCATGTATCTTCTACCGTTGGCAGCTCCTGGCTAAGTGATTCCCCCACCTCCCTACCTCATGTAGATGAGGTGTTCAACCTCCAAGTAATTGACAGGGGATGACTGGCTTGTATTAATGCCACCCACATCCTTTGATGGTTTTCTCCTCTTCAGACAGGAGGGAAGGTCCTAGACCGGTGTGTTTCCTCCTCTGTCCACACCCTTCTCTGCATCCACAGAGCAACAGAACCCAAGCCACAGGCCATGTATGTGGTTTGGCCAAGAAAGAACCAAGTAAAACAGATAGGAAGGGGTAGAGATGGTGCTCAACAGCCGGCAAGGGAAGGAGTTTGGCAATCTAGTCATGGGCTTTTGTCAAAAAGAAGATCACGGCTAATGGAGGAATTCAAATGAGAAATAGCTTTGCGGGTGATGACGGGAGAGGAGCAGCAGGGACAGGGAGATGTTCCCTTGGAAAGGTAAGAGGTGAAGAGGACAGGCATCACTAGCTGAGCTCAAAGAGCAATAAGGCTCTGGATAACCAAAACTGAATGGAGTTATTTCTGTAAAAAAAAGACAATTAGCCTGGGCAGGATATAAGCAAGAGGGAGGCAAAGAGAGGGATGACATGATTAAAGCAGAAGGCTAAGGAAAGGATTTTTGTACCAGCTCTCTGGAAAGATGGAGGAGAAATTGCCAAGGTCAGAGACAGCAGAAAGAGTGGGGCTGCAGGGAAAGGGCTGAGCTATAGAGGACAAACATGGTCCCCATCAGCCTGGTTGGCAGAATGGTTTAGAGGGACAGCAATGGAGGATGCAAAAGAGCATGCAGCTTGTGAAAAACTGAGAACTTGCTGAAAAATGAAGACCTTGTACCTGCAAGTAGCATTTCCCAAAGACAGATGGGGAGTAGTGGAGAAGGGAATGAAGGACAGAGCCTGGTCAAGTTTTCACAGAAAACTGGAAGGGGCAGATGACAAATACATCCCAATAGACATGCTACAGCAGAGGCAGAAAACAACTTGTCAAATTTCTCATAGAGAGGAGGGTGCTGGCCTCTTCTCCCGAGTGATAGGAGACAGGACGAGAGGAAATGGCCCCAGGCTCCGCCAGGGGAGATTTAGGCTGGACATTAGGAAAAAATTTTTCACAGAAAGGGTCATTGGGCACTGGAACGGGCTACCCAGGGAGGTGGCTGAGTCACCTTCCCTGGAGGTGTTTAAGGCATGGGTGGATACAGTGCTAAGGGGCATGGTTTAGTGTTTGATAGGAACGGTTGGACTCGATGATCTGGTGGGTCTCTTCCAACCTGCTTATTCTATGATTCTATGAAATTGGGAAAGCCGAGGAAAAACAAGATTTTACAGATAAGAGCACAGCTCAGGCTGTCAAAGATAACCAGCATATCAAGGCTAAGGCAGATGAGTCCCCAAGTTTGGCCAGGAAAGCTTGCTACCTCTTTTGAATAGACATTCTAGGGTAGTGTGAAGGGCAGGAGCTGGAAAGAAGATAACAGGATAGCCCCAGAGTCCATGAGGGCCACAGGAAAGAGGGGGACAGTAAAGACATGGCATGGGAGATCCAGACAGTTACTGAAATTTCTGCATCTATGACATGGAAGGAGGAGTGAAGGACAAGCAAGGGAAGGGGAAAAGCAGTCTTGAGGAGACAGCATGAAGTGTTGAGAAAATATTAAAAGCCATCAGTGTGCAGATATCACAGCATCGAGGACTGTAAAATTCCTGGGATTAGTATTAAGGGATAATTCATGGCTCAAAAGTACTTTTCAACATAAAGAAATATTCCCAATGGAGGCTGTGATGCTAGTGGTAGAGTTAGGAATGGGAAAGTTTAAAGCAGACCCCTTCCCTGGAAAGTATTTGCTGACAAGCAAATGGAAACTGCTGGGATTTGTACAATGAGCAGCAAAAGGTATATCCTCCTGCATGCTCCAACATGCCCGATCTCGTGTCCACACACAGATTTTTTACCTGGGGCGTAGCCAGGGCTGCTGGTTGGATACATGTTTGGGTTGTAGGCTGGAGCAGCGGTGGGATAGCCTGTTGGATAACCTGCAATGAGAAAAAAGGAGAAATTACACTTTTGTCAACAGCAAGAGAGGACAGCATCCCTGGAAAGTAATAAACAACTGGTGTGAGCAAAGACGCCGTCGGCACAGCTGTAAGGTAAAGCACAGATGTATTCTCAGTTGGCCAGCATATAGGAAGGACTATGAATGTGTTCTATAGACTTACATGTGACATCATATCATCAATATTTCATCCTCATTCCTCTAGAAAATGAGGATGATAACAAGAATGTAGAATGCAAGAATGTTCAATGTGCTCTGAAGAAAACTATTAAGAAAATGTATGCACTGAATGTGAAATTCAGCTACAAAATAACACTGGCACAGCTAAATTTGAAAGATTTTCCTTGGGTCCCTGCAGCCATTAGAGCTTGATCATTGTAGCACTTTGCATCTAACAGCAGAGCTCATCACCAAGCCTGAGTCCTCAGTGCTCAGCATTTCCATTAGCCAGTTTCTTGCTAAAGGGAAGGCAGGGATGTTGCATGAAAACATGCCAGCTCTTATATTCACTCATGGCTGCACAACTGCCATTCCCAGGAGGGACCCGATTACCTGCCAGGCCACCTGGAAGAAACATGCACAGCAGCTCGTACCCTTTGAAGCTGTGCAACGTTATAATGGGCACTTTAGAAAAGGTTGCTGAGTATCTTAAATTTCCATCATGTTCACTTGGGTCAGTCACAGGGAGTTCAGGGGAAATCATCAGAGCAGTCAGCTATGGGGAAGGGGAAGCTTGGCCAGCTGGATAGGAAGTCACCGTACTGTGGACCCAAGTCACCTATGTGCACCCACATGCCACAGAGATGTCTTGCACCAATGTCTTAACTTCATTAGAAGTTCTTGTCCTCCATGAAGACAACCTTTGCACCTCAGTCTGCTTCACTTTGCTTTTTGCCCTACTTCCATTTCTTAGAATTCTTTCCAACTGAAAATGGTAACACTTGAATAACTCCATTCCTTCTTATGTGCTCCTGTGTAAATTCCCCCGACAGACCAAACAGGACACGATCATCTTCCATTGCTGGCTGAAAGTTTGGTGTTGTTGTGCTTCTCCAGTATAGTTGCACTCTGGTTTATCTGTGTTATCTTGTTGGCCATTGTCCCAGAGCAAAGCCAACACAACAGCAGACAAAATGACCCTTAAAGAGTCTTTCCATGCCAAGCTCCACTGATGCTGTTTGCTGGTTGCCAGCAAAGGCTGGCAAGAGGTAATCTGCAGTCGATTCATACACCCATCTCTTTTATTTCTTTATTCAATAAAACCAAGCACAAGTCTTTCTTCTTCTCTTCTGAGCAGCAAGACAAACACATTGCAATCTCTCCCTCCCATGACCCGAAGCTCATTGCTCTTTGACTATTTGCAGATTTCTAAAACCTGGCACCCGGCACACAGCCGACTACTGCAGCAAAATTTTGAGGTTCATTTGAATAAGTCTAATTCAACAATCATGACCACTGTACTGGAATAAATGTCTGTATTTTCTACCCTCTTATTTTCATCAGTGATATATTTGGCTTCTAAATCAGGTTAATTAAAAATTGCTGTAGTTAATGTTGGATAAGCAGCAGTTTAACAGATTTAATTTTTTTTTTAGGCTACATAAAACTATGCTGTCATCATATTCAGGGATATACATAGCCTTTTAGCAATCAAGAACCTCCTTGGAAAGTTATTTGCAGATCCAGTGATTGCAAGCAGAACATTAATGATCTTATATCAGAAATATCCCTGCCTATCCTCCACTTCATTAAAAGATAACCGTTTGTTTTCCAGTGCATGCATTGCTCCAGGGTCCTCCCATTACATGCTTGAACTCAATGATCCAACTTTGCCTCCTGAACAATATGGCTAGGGGTGTTAAACCAACTCCATGTAACTTCTTGACCACATAAAGCATATTTTCCCTAGAATTCTCTCAAGTGCATTTCGACACTGGGTTTTATCTCCTTGACACACAGTTCAGTAGCTGATGGCTGTGCATGTGTGCCATGGTGTTGGGAAGTCCCAGCTAGGGATGGGATCTAGATGATAGTCTCTTGGGGCACAGAAAGGTTCTTCCGGTCTTTGCTGCCGGGTAATCCCCCAAATAAGTCTTGATCCCATGAAATGCTGCAGTAGTCCTTAATAATAGTCCTTAACTAACAGTGCTTAAGGCAACAGCTATGATAAACACAGTTCTGTATGTTTACATGCAGCAAATGTTTCATCTGTGCCCTCTGAGATATCACCAGAATTCACACACTCCCCAATTCAGCAATAGAATCCTTCTCTTTTACTCAGACTAAACCCGTCAGCATTAGGTTTATATGTAAAAAGTAAGCCTGAAGTAAATCAGAACATTTTCAGACCACAGGTAAACTGTGGCTTTGGGTAAGCTTTTACATCCAGCCCATTATTGAAAAACTTCACAATTATTTCAAGCAGATGGGGACAACCATATATTTAGGTTTTCTTTCTCTTTTTTTTAGGTTTAACTTCTGCTTGGTAGGACTGAATCTTGTTTACTGTGGTATCTTTTGTTTTTCTGAGAGAAAGTTATGACCATTTTAGAATAATTTCATTTCAGATAATACTGTTTCTATCAAGGAAGCTTTAATAGCTTCAGATGCGAAAAGACGCAGTCAGCCTTGCTCTACTCTATCTTCCACTCTGATCTCATAAACTTTGATAAGTGCTGACCTCCAGCAAGAAAACCTGTCCTTTCTATTTTAAGGGGAACTGGAGATGGGAAAGGTGCAGGGAAATTAATGTGGTTTGCTCCTTTCTTGGACATACCGAAAGATAAGAACGTAGCAGAACCTGGGGCAATTTGTGCCAGGGGAAGCATGCTTGAAAATTCTCAGTGCACAAAACCCACTGGGTTTAAAATATATAAGACATTTTTATATCTAATTGGGTTTTGAGCTGTTAGGATTTATGTTTGTTGGCTCTTCTTCATCCCTCAAGTGACTGCAAACAAACTTCCTCCAGAAAGCAAAAGCTGCAACCTCCATAACGGTCTCCATGTCTTACATACCCTGAGGTATAAGACAAAGCCTGGATCCAACAACTAGGGATGAGATGTGGCAGCACCAAAGCATTTGGCATCCTGCTCTGTACACCTGGACACCTTAAGAGACCTCCTGTAAATCCTCAGTCCTCCTGCTGACCCTGCTCCCCTTCTGCCAAGTCAGTCTCACCTCTTCACCTTGCATCAAAAGCAACAGTGAGTGGGCCAAACCCACTTGTTTTATGTTGAGTGCTGCTAACCTCCACGGGCTTTCTGCTGGAGACATGAAAATACCAGGGACAGGAAGAAAACATCCTTTATTTTCTACTTGTAGAGATCTGCACGTGATGGAACCCTGTCTCTCCTGGGACTTGGGACCTTATTACAGCAAAGACACAGAAGGAAAGAAAATGAGATGAAAACGTATTGAGCAGAATTTATTAGATTCCTCACAGAAGAAATCAAAAGTTGTTTTCTTGCTGTATTTTAATTTAATATCATCTCCACAATCAATAGGAGTAGGAAAGCCAGTGTTCATTTAATGTTCTCCCCAAGGAAAATACACAGCACTCCAGCTCTGAGAAGCACTAACTGAACTGCTTTAAAAATTATGATGCAATAACTGGCTGTGCAAAACAAAGAGCACACAGGGCTACATCAAGTGGGTATTTTAAAGCTGCCTTTAATTTTTCATGTATTTCTAAATGTTTCTATACCATTATTTCCATCTCTGCTCACCCCTGTCCTCTTTGGTGCATTGCTGCTTTTGATTAATGGCTTTTAGGTTAAGAGTCCCAGCTACCTGCTCCATCTTTTTAATGTGCGTAGCTTTAGGAGATGCACTATTAAAGGACTTCATGAAATAAATTAAGCAAGTGGCATACAGAGCCTTCAAGCGTGTTTGTTTAGTTCAGGCATTGTGATTATACTCAGAACACTCATAATAAAGCAGTTAGCTTATATTTCCAGCTATATATATTTTACTGCCTACATACAAGCCAGATGTATGTGTAACCATATACACAAGCTCACCACAGACTTCTTGCGCATGAGACAAGAATGGTTGGATAGGACATTTAAGACAGCTCTTTTATTCGGGCAGCCTTCTGGGATAGTTTATTCCTGGTCCCAAGGTACTGAGCTCTTGTGCAGCTGCTGTGGTTGCTCTGTACATAAGTACAGTAAAAAAGTACTGGATTACTGGGGAGAAATGAGAGGGCAGAAGGGGTGTGACCAGCAGGTCCAGGGAGGTTATTCTCCCTCTGTACTCNGAGGAAGTTTTTCACAGAAAGGGTCACTGGGCATTGGAACAGGCTGCCCAGGGAGGTGGTTGATTCGCCTTCCCTGGAGATGTTTAAGGCATGGGTAGACAAGGTGCTGAGGGACATGGTTTAGTGTTTGATGGGAATGGTTGGACTCAATGATCCGGTGGGTCTCTTCCAACCTGGTGATTCTATGATTCTATGAAAAAAAACAGAGATGCTTTCAGGCAAAGGGCTGCCCTTGGAGGATAGACTAACAGAAGTATAAAGAGGAGTAAAGAATTGAACAGGCAGCAACTGGGGTAAGAATTTACTTGGACTCATTGAAGGATCTGATTTGTTCTTCTCTTCCCTTTGTTTGAGCATTTGAAATTCAGGGCACTCTTACCTAAACCTACCCTCCTTCAGTTTAAAACCATTGTCCTTTATCCTGTCACTGCAGACCTTGGTAAAAGGCCTCTCTCCACCTTTCCCAGAATCACCTCTTGAAAGGTTGCTATTGGGTCTCCTCAGACACATCTTTTCTCTAGGCTGAAGAAACCCAGATCTGCCAGCCCTTCCTCACTGGGGTGATGTTCCAGTACTTTGATCACTTTTGTGACCTCTTCTGGACCCTCTCCAACAGGTCCATCTCTTTCCTGTGCTGAGGGCTCCAGACACGGACACAGTACTCCAGCAGAGTACAGGGGCAGAATCGCCTCCCTCGACCTGCTGGCCACACTGCTTTTTATCCATCCCAAGATATGGTTGGCCTTTTAGGCTGCAAAAGCAAATCTCCAGGTCATGTCCAGTTCTTCATCTATCAGTATCCCCAAGTCCTTCTCTTTTATCATTCATCACTCACCCTGTATTGATGTTGGGGATTGCCCTGACCCAGGTGCAGGACTTGCACTTGACCTTGTAGAACTTCATGAAGTTCATGTGGACTCACTCCTCAAGTCTGTCCAGGTGCATCACTTCCCTCTAGCAAATCACTCTAATCCAGGTTTTAAAAAAATTGAGCAAATTTACAAAAAGATAAAACTGCAGATGCATTATTTGGATGCTGTCTGACAGTGAAGAACCTCCTTAGGTTAACAGCATGTTAATCAGACTGTGAGCCTGCCTCTGGAAGCTTTAGGTCCAATCCTGGATCTTTGGAGACACTGACATGTGGTACCAAGCAGGGATTAGGCCATGTTTTCAACAGTTCATAAATACTTAATTGCATCACCTACTGTGCGCATTTCTTATACCCATCTAACAGTTTTCTGAACACACACTATAAACCTCAATATATCATAAAATTCATGCCCTCTTGTCCTCCTGTTTCTGGATTCATGCTCTCCTCTGTACAAATGCCATGCTGAGGAACCACTGTGGACTTCAAGGGACCTTCCTTGAAGTTCTGCCACTCATTTTTTTCATTCAGCCCTGCTGAAACAGAGACACAACTCCATTGTCTGCACACCCAGGGCACACAGACATTAAAAAAAAGGAGCAGACAGAGTACTTTAAAATACTTAGAAAACGAATCAATATGGTGACCCAAACCTATTACACTGAACTGGACTTCACATACCGAAGTTCTCAAAAGGAGCTCACTGGCTTTGAGCAGCCTAAACTCAACACATTCATCAAACCAATGTAGCACTGAAAATCCACAAGTGCTAGGTCTCTGCAGGACTTAAGTATTCTTGAAACTCTTGAAAAGAATTTGCTTCTCTTTGATTAGAGAGCCCACATGGTTTGGTCTGTGTTTCAGCCTTCCACTGGTGACTGTGTAAATGAATTGTCACTTACAACACTGATTTTCAAAATATGCCATTTAATTTTTCAAGAATAGTTCAATTGGCCATTATCTGATTAGGACTTACAACTGCTACACGCAGCCAAATCAATTTACAAGACAAAATATTCTTCATTCTTTTTCCTAGCAAGTCTTGAGCTGTGATACACTCCTAACAGCAGCCATATCACAAGGATTTTTACAGGGACAGATAATAAAGTCCCTTATCGAACTGTAGGGCAAGGTATTAGAAAACCACACTTCAACTCGCAGCACCACCACCGAGCACTGCTGGTCAAATACTTGATGCCCTATCTCAAGGGCTCATTAACTACCAACATTAATGGATTACAAACCCAGGCAGTCATGCAAAACTGTCCATGTTGTGTGATTCACTGCTTCAAGACCACTAAATTCAAGGAACCATTTTACTACTTCTCCTTTTTAAAGCCCTAAAATACTCTACGCCGGTTTGTTTCTGCTAAGCGATAACTTTGTTCCTGCAGGCCTACGAACAATTTTTCTTTACGATCCCCTCTTCAGGTCAGCCATACGAAGCCGAAGTAGTCTCACATGCAAAATACTTTCAGGTTATGTTTTAAGCCCATCCACCATTTCTCATTCTTTTTTTTTGCCTAGACTTCAGAAACTCTTAAAAAATAGTATTTATGAGTACTTTCTCAGGACAGACACATGAGAAACTTCACATCTTCATCCTTGTACTGCTGTAAATCCATTCTCTTTAGACTGACTGGGAATTTATTCTTGCAAAAAGTCACATTCTGTGACATGAACATGCAAATTTGGTACTTGAGGAATTACCCCAGCATTGAGAAACTAGAGAGCAGACACCATGTAGCCTTCTTGGTGCAGCTTTGTCAAAGCCCTCATCAGCCAGGCTTGTAGCAATGCTCTCAAATGCTGATTGCCAGTAACACTGGCAGCAGTAAAAATGCACCCAATTACGTGATGACTGGAGGGTACGGAGAAAATAGCTGAGAAGGAAAACTGGGAACTAATCCTGCATTGGAAACTGAGCTTTCAGAGATGAAGAGCTACAGCATTCTGGAAATGACTTGCAGCAGAGATGTAAACAAAGCTTGTTCACCCATGGCATGACCCTTTCTCCATCCAGAAGGATGCCTTTTCAGCCTGCCTTTGGCTGCAGAGCTCAGGGCTTGAGCCATACATCTCCTCCTGCCTTTTGGGAAGTTGTCCCTCGGGGAATATCTCTTGGTGCGTGGGAGTGACCTCTGAATGACTACTTACACAGAGCATTTTATAGACTTCTCCTGTTCAATAGCAACTATTTAAAACATCACTTACTTAAATCAAAGATTAATTGCTCTGGATTTATCCTACATAAGGCATCTGAATTAGGTGTGTAGTTGACCTGATACAACGCAGTTGCCTGATACAAGGCAAATATTCTAACCCTGTCACTTCAGGTGTTCATGGTTAGCTTCATCCCGTCACATAAGCCATCATCCCACCACTACCAGCCTGCTTGTTTTACAGGTCCAGCTGCCTTGGTGGACACAGGGCCACACCAAGGTCAATACTGAGCAACAATTCCAACACCAGACACTTGATTTACCAGCCATGAGACCTTTGTCACAAGAGACTTACAGACTGAAGGCTCTCAGGATGTTACAGGTATGATCAAATCATTGTACATGAGACTGTCAGTGCGTTTTAAGATGTTACCATCCCTCAGGTGGAACTCGGGTCAAACTTAGTACTGGAATATCAAGACACATCTCATCCATTAGATTTCACTTACCCCCCAGCTATATTTGGCATCATGTATTTTAAAAGGCAGATCTGCTATTCTGAAACTCCTTTTATCGCTCAGAATTTACATTTCCCAGTTCACAGAGTTTTCCAAATCAAACCTAGGTCCAGAAGCAGACTCCAACTCAGGGGGGACAGAGCTGAAGCCCTCCTGAGCTGGTTTTTTTTATGCTTAACATTTAATATTATATGAACCTGGGTGAATATTGTTTTGCCAAGCTCACAGATGTAACTACAGAAGGAAGGAAGGCACAACCTTTTCTTTTCTTTTCTTTTCTTTTCTTTCTTCCCTAATCATGCATTTAACAGGTGAACTGAGCACAGCAACCACAGACATTTCCATGTCAAGCTGTACCCAAAACTTTCCTGCATGCTGCTCCTTGAGCATTATGAAAGATGACCTGAAAAAGTACTGTGATGCTGCATGGACCCCAGAGGCTGGGCTAGGTTTCATTTTACACTGATCATCCCACATTACCACCAGTATCCCATCACTCACTTGCCGCCTTGCCATGAAACTATTCCAGCCCACTCATGCTAAATGGATGTAAAAATAGAGAAAAAGCTGAAAGCAAGGGTGGAACCATTCTGAAGAGCAAGTTAATGGATGGTTGAGAATCCAGCATTTCTGAAGTCTCTGAGGATAATAAATACATTCATTCCCATGAAAAACTGCCACCCCCTTATTACAGTTTCAAGCTTCATCAGCCCAAGAGTAGAGCAGTCAAATGAACACATATTCACCAGACATAGCAACTGCTTTAAAAAAAGATTTGCTCTAGCATTAGACAACCTGCTTGCTTTCCTGGAGCCCTTACAGAGTTGGTTCTTTTTTTCACCTGAAGTTTCTTTCCTTTATATAAACAGTGAGTTACCTCTTGCTTGTTACCTATAGCTATGCAAAATTGATCTTAGTGTGGATTGTAAATGCATCCACAACATTACTGGTACTGTTGCTTCCCATTTTTAAACACCAATGTCCATATAGACCAGCAGTTGCTGGCCATGTACTCAGAGATTCTTTACTGGGCACATCATCACAGAGCTGGAAAACGGTATCTCACAGTCACTGCTGTTGTGGCTTGTAAGCCAGTACTGCCATCTGATCCTATACAAGTTAAAAGACTTTAACAAAATAGGGTAGTTTATTGTATCTGCTGCTCTAAGGTTGTCCTTGTGCATTCGTGGTAATAGGAGACCTTGTGACAAGCTAAGCCCCTACATCCCACAGAGAAGCAGCTGTGGTGAGGGATCTGTGGGCTTACACTGAAGGCAGCATGGCTCCGGTTGGAGCAGGGTACACCCCTCCTGACAATAAAAAGTGCTTTTTGCCATCTCTATTCCCAAGGCATTCATAGCAATCATAGAATGGTTTGATTTGGAAGGGACCTTTGAAGATCTTCCTGTCCAACCTGGGGCATCCACTACTTCTCTGGGCAACCTGTGCCAATGTCTTACCATCTTCAACATAAAACCATTTTTTAAAAAATATTCTTTATACTATATAGACTTATAACAAAGCACTATCGAATGTCATGGGAGTGGGAGAGATACCTTCGGCATGACAGGTGATAGAGAGAAAACCGTCAGTCGATGGCACAACAGCATGGGCATGTGGTGTGGTCTATTTGACTTCATTTCACAGGGACACAATGTTGATAAAACAGGGTCCTGCCTACCTGGAGGAGACTTTCCCAGCTGGAGGTCAAAGACAGTGGATGGCAGTTGGGGCTTCCCTGCCCTGAGGAGCTAGTGACTCCCCATTTCTTGGGAATTAGGTAGGAAAAACAGTGGATTTGACAGAGCTCTGAGCTCTTCCACAGGACTTTGTGGTTTCACAAAGCAATGTGTCAGCTTGAAGCTGTTGCCTTCATTATGCCAGGAAATTAAGAGAGTTTAGAAGACCAAAAAGATATTAAGAACATAACAGAAGCACTGTTTTGGGAATACACTGCATTCATTTTCTCTTACTCAGAGAAAGCTTGTGTTCAGACCATGTCTAAAAGGTTTGATATAGTTGCAAGTTGCTGGCAAAAAGAAATGATTCCTATATCCATTCTTATTTCAGCTCCATCTTAGTTTTACTACCCATCTACATCCAAAAGAAACCTTCCAGGCCTCACTGATGCTGTCTGGATTCAGGATGCATTTGTCTGTGCAAAACTCATCTTGAAAACTACGAGCAACTGTCCAAAACACATTAGTGAGGTAATTTGATTATTTAAGGCACATACTATAAATAAACCATAGTGACAGAACTTGACAAGCTGCCAATCAATATAACTTCTGAGCAAGAGATCTGTCACATCTTTTCCGATGTTCAGAAAAGTCTCTATGGGAAAGAAGTCCTAGAAAACTGTTTTAAGTCACACAATATTAATGCTCCCTGCAATTATTTACTTCATTCTGTATTTGGCTAATCCAAAGCAAGATACGAACAGCTGCTAATGATAAGATAAAATTATTTATTGCTCCAAAGGAAGTGTAAGCCCTAGATAAAGATGCCATTACAGTTTTTTCTTAACTGAACTGTGGCTCTACCTTACCCACTAACATTCCCCAGGGAAATATTTAGCTGGAAGGATTAAAATCAGTTATGATAGCAGGAGACTGCTAAACTTAAATCAGACCAAGAGGTATTCCTCATATTCTTCCTACGATAAGCCCTGAAGAATAATGATTTTTGTTCTTCCTCGAATCCCAGTCATGAGGAAAATCAGCTTGCCATCAGTCTGCAGCTAAAGCCAAGCATCCACATCAGCTCTGGGTAACCACTAAGATGCTTGTCCAGAGCCAAGCACAAAAGACTAATGAGTCCAGGGCTGCCAGGAGAGGACAGATGTTTTGTCAGAGAAGTTGAAATAACTGAAAAAAAAAGGATTTTTTCCAAGCACAGAAGTCCATCTTTAGCTCTCTTTCAAGAGAACTTGTCACCATTTAGTTTCTTGTGCAGAAAACCAGGTAGTGCAGGGAAAGTGAGTTTCAGAAGTAAATGTTGACACCTCATGCAGTGTGTTAACCATGACAGGCTCTGAAGGTAAGCAAAAGGGCAGACCACGCCACCCAAACAGCAAGAGATGTATCGTACCATCCCATAATCAGGCACACCCTTGCACAGAATGGTCCTGGAGAAGAGCAAGAGGCAAAGGTATCAAAGAAAGGCCCATGGCTGGAAAGCAAGCTGAATCAAGGTTATTATTTACCAATAAGTTAGGCTGAACACACACACCAGGAGATACTGCTTGGACACTAGCAACTTGTTCAAAGAACAATTGTTGCTGAGGTTACAGTTGGGCTTCAGAATGGCCTCATCAACTTAATGAAGGACATCAGTCTACCAGCAGCTGATGACTGTATCGCTGTCCTAGCCCTGCTTGTAATCCTCTCCTCTTCCAAACCACCTACCAGTGGAATAACACAAGGCGTGAGCGTGCATTGTCAAGACCTGAATAGCTTTGGTTGGTGCATCTCTGGCCCTTGTGGAGATCCCACAGCAGCGACGTGATGGACAAAGCTGACTTTCCCTCTGAGAAGCTGTGCACTTGTTCAGTTTAAAAAATTATGCCTGTTTCCTCCACAGGAAAATTATCTCAGCAAAAAGTGTTTCTCTTGCTCAAGCAAATGACACTGTTCCTAAATTCTTCTATAAGGACACATAAAAGACAGCTGTCAGGCCCGCAAATTAGTTGTAGGGAGAGGGCAAGGGCCAGAATGAAAAAAGGGCAAGGAGTCTGCAAAACCTCCTTCCTAAATCAAAGCAGGTAGCACTGGGTTGTGTTGCAGGCTGCAGAAAGGTCATCCACAAAAAATGAACCACCTGCAATAGCCAGAAATGCTGCCATTGGCCAGGTCATGCCAAGCCCCTTCCCTGCAGAACTGCTTTCTTGAGATGTGACCAGTAACAGATGCTCTGCTATAGAAAAGGATGCTACCAAGTGTCACAGTTCAGTAGCCAAGGTGAGAAATGTAAAAGCTAAACTGTAGGCATGTAAAAGGCAAATAGCATCTTTTCATAGGTAAGAACATTAAGACTCACAGAAATTAAGACAATTTCTGCATGGAAGGTTGATGCCGGAACTTAGATGAGGACCTGAGATCCTGAACTCACAGACTGGTGGTGTACCCCACATCCAGCACTTCTTAACTCTCAGTCAAGCTACCATGAAAAGCACGTTGCATCCCAAGTCTTTAACTACAACAACGCACAATAAATTCTTAGTCAATCAATGTGAGGTGTGGGCTATAGAGACTGGAACGAGATATACAATCAGCTATCCTATATCAAAGGTCTGTCTAGTCCAGTACCCTGCCTCTGACAGTGGCCAAAACTATGCCTGGGATGCCTGGAGAACAGATTAGGAAAAATAAGTGTTTATGATTTCCCCCTCTATAGGCTCCAGCCATTTGCAGCTTGGGGAGTTCCTGTGCTAGATATGATTTTCATCACATTTAATATTTATCACTTGTTATTTCTCTCTCAGGGGATTTATCTTTTGTGGTCTTGTCAAGTCTTCCTTTGAACTATATATTCTTTCAGACTTGGATCTCCACAGATCAACTACTTGTCTGTCTTAGGCTGCAGCCTTCCAGGTTACTCTGCTGCTCCCCACGTGGGAGCCTTTCCAGACCTTTATTTGCCCTCCTTGCCCTTCTCTGAACTTCTTCCAGCTCTCCTAAAGCATTTCTGAGATGGGGGGGCAAAACCAACTAGAGTGTTCCAGAAGTGTGTGGATGAGGGAGATGTACAGAGCTGTACTGGCACTCTCTGGTCTTCAACTACTTTCCTGATAAATTCCTACTACAATATTTGCTTTTTTTATGGGTGCTGAGGACTAAGCTGATTTTCTCATGGCACTGGTTGTCATGGTCCATGATTGTCCTCCTGAGGGGCGATGGTCAGCTTAGACCTCAGCATTTCAGATGTGAGATTAAGATTCCTTTTCCTCATATGTATCACTCCACATTCACCTATACTGAATTTCACCTTTAGTTAAGCTTCACAAGATGCTACTGCAAACTTTTATTGGCCTGAATAATTTAAAATTAACACTTGCCAGCACTCCTTCCCTTTCCCAGGTTACTGCTCAAAGTGCTGGACAAACTCAGCTGTCACTACCAGCCTCGACCAAATGCTAAGACCACTTCACCAGAAAAGCCCGTTACTTACTCAAACTCCTTTTTATCTTTTAATAAATCACTTATCCTAGAAATTATGTTCTGTCTCTTCCCGTGATGCTTACTTTCTCTACAGATCTTTGCTGAGGGACCTTGTTGAACCCACTGGAAACACCACCTCCTCCCTGCAGGGGCTTGTTGACATACTTGGAAAACCACAGTAGGTTTGTGAGGCTTCAGCATACACTGCCCCAAGACTAAGCTGGTTCTTTCCCTCTTAATCTCTATTATTCTCAAAATCTTTACTTCAAAAGACAATGAAATATGTTGTTTCTTTTCTGCAGAGTAATGAGAATGAAGCACAATTTCCATCAGGCCTTTAACTCAGCCATAATAGATTAACCACCCCTTTTCCTGCTCACAGTGACCAAACACAGCTCATTTGTCATCCTGTCCACAGGTTTCTTCCTCTGCCTTTTTTTGAATACTGTAGAAAGCATTTTCTGGGTCTGTTATAACATTTAAAGGTCAGCACAGGTGCATGGCAAGTGAGGAGATGCCACAGCAGGGCTTCTGAGATGGCAGCTGAATTGATCCAGAATGACAAACTAAAAGGAGGTTGTGGTCAGGAAAGTGACGAGGTTGCCTTTTTCCCCTGAGAACTCTGCTCTCCCATGTATACTCAGAGTCAAATCTGTTTACTTTACCAGCAGAAGTCATCTTCCGCTCTCCCTTGTTTAAAGATGTAACGTGGTTTGGGGAGTGAGCTGCAGTCTTGCTTGACTTGTGCATCTTTAATAGATTACTTACATTCTCAATACTAAATACGAATTTCTTTGACTGAACTGAACATTGCAAAAGTTGGAAGGAAAAAAAGCTGCAGTAAACAGAAATTTGGGGAGATGTACAGTGAAGAGAAGGAAGATGAGGACATGTTTGCTGGTGAAGGTTGCCTTGGGCAAGTCTGACATAGAGAAGGCTCCACTGTGCTGATTTTTAAGAATCAGATCCTCAATGACATCCTTCCCTGAAGAAGGAAGAGACAGAACATCCTTCTGGTCCCAGAGACATTCCTTCTCTTCTGGCAGCCCAGGAGTCCAACCCGCGAACACTCACAAGTTGCTCTGGTTCCACACACGACACTATGGTGCAAACGAACTGCAAACTGTTTTCAATCATGCATTTGCCATCTACTTGTAATCTTGTGGAAGGCAAGAACTTCACGCTTCAGAAGAAGGCAGTCCAGGTCCCCTTCTGTTCTGGCAGAGTTTCTATGGCAACTCTAGATGGGTCTTGAAAGGAGGATTTCTGGTAGGTTCTTTCTGGAGGAATTTGTAATGTAAATGCAGGAAGGTAGGAAAGCAAGCCTGCACCCTCCATGCCCTCAGGCTATATAGGTTATGTAATGGTATTTACAATAACTGATCAGAAAATAACCCTTTGTCATTTCCAAAATGCACTTGTTCATCTGGCTAATTTTCAATTCATTCTTTTCAGCTCCACTCCCAAGCCAGGAGGAAAAGAAAATAATTTCAAGCCTTGGCGTTTTGCTCTAGGTGTAATTTCTGCTCTGTGACAGACGGTGCAGTGTGTGCGCGAGACCACCATGCTTCCAACTACAGTAAGGGAACTGACTTCAGCATACATCTCTGACACCTTTTTTTGGACTTCATAATTGGGAATTCGCTCCTGCTTCATATCTATCCTAATTTTTTTCTTCTCCCTGGTTGGTGTTTATGACAACTGGGTCCAAAATATTCCTCATCACAATGACAGCAGAGTCTGGAAAGGGCCCCTCGCACTAGATTCCTACAGGCGTGTAGAAATCAGTCTGTCCCTGAAGACTTCTGCAATGCAAAGAACTTTGCTGTGTGAAGAAATGATTTTAAAGGCTGGAAGAAGGAAGGGAAATCCCATTTTCACAGACAGAGATGCCAACACACTGAAGAACAAACTAACTCAGAGAAACAGTGAGCTGAGCAGAAGATGACCCTGTTAGCGCTGTCTGGCAGAAGACTACCCTCTCACTTGGTTTATCATCACTTGAAGAGTTATAGAGGGGCAGCTGGAATGTTTCCTGGGGCAAGTCTCCATCTTCTGCATAGAAGGGTTTGTTGCTATAGACCTCGAGGGACTGGCACTGCGTCTATTGGAGAAGCTCAGCATTGGGTAATTGGTGTCATAAATGCTTTTTTCAGACTGTAATTTTAAAGTATGAACAGCAAGACATTTGCTTGGAAGACAAGTTATGGCACAAAAACTCCTTACCTGGTCACACAACTTGTAGTTTTGCTTGTTCAAGATGTTTGAATTTAATTTGCCAGCATTGGACCTACCTTAAAAATGGTATTCCAGGTGTTTTGCCAAAGCCAAGGTCCCTAGAGCTGCTGGTTAAGCATGCTGTGGGCACCCTCAGCGAATGACCAAGGATTAATGTAACAAAAACTGCTCAGTAATTAAGTCTCGGGCATTTTCTTGCTTCCTATTTTTCTCTGTGTTTTACATCCCACATTGTCCTCTGATATTTGGAGCATCCCCCTGATTTCACTGAAGCTAGTCTTGATTCACACTCCTAAATAAGATCTCTGGGGATACTGAATTTCCTCTTTCAGCTAATTCTAGTAATAACCAATTCCAGGATGACCATGACAGTGTTACATAATCAAATTATGGCCCAAAAGGTGCAGTTTCAAAGGATGGACCTGGCGCTTTTCATTTGTAAGGGGTAGCAAAGATAAAAATTCAAAATTATAAAATATTTGGGGTTCCAAGAACAGGCTAAGCTTGAGTTAAACTCAGGTTTAGGGAACACAGTATCCTTAACTTAAGATACTGAATTTTAAAATGTTAATTAACTTTAAAATGTCCATATGGTATTTTGGACATTTTGGACTTAGACCAGTGAAGTGAATTGCTCTCAAATACATTGGCTTTTGACAAACACAGCAGCAGATGGAGCACACACAGAATATTAACAAAACCAGGTTTTGGGTGTTAAAAGGCTTAATGGGTCTCTTGCACATATTTGGGCCAGGAGATTAGATTCAAACTGTGCTTAAGGGAAGCTGAGAATGCATAATATTTGAACTGGCAAAATTCCACAGCAGTGTTTAAAAAAAGGCTCTGGCAAAAATAAAATCTAATTTCACCAGCTCAAAAGTGCAAAGGTTCTCTTGGAAAGAGAGGAGAAATACTGTGATCCTACAAAGAAAACTTATCTCGAGGTCTTTATTATTTATCTTCCAGCCAAGAGCTGGGATGAAGTCCCCTGAGCACTGCACCAGACCCACCAGCTGACACAGCTCTTGCCCAACCAGGAGGAAAAGCAACAGCACTAAAATCATGGGGTTATGCAGCATCTAAAATTTCTGGTTCATAAATGGAATTTTTCAATCCCATTACTTCCTAAAGAAATGTATATAAATCATGTTCTTGTCCTGTAATCCCTCTCCTAAACTCTCCTGAAAAAAAAAATAACTTATGGGAAAAATAAGAGCTATGTTTTTGCACCAGCTCTTCTGGTAGAGCTTCTCTTCAGAAAGCTTTAAAAGAGAAAAAAAAAAAAAAGCAAATAAAAATCCCTCCCAACATCCTCTAAATATTTTATTCCTTACAAACAGTCTTCTGCTCAGAAGAAACTACATACATATTAAAAAACACAGCTGAAGGGTTTCAGCCCAGGGATGTTTTAGCACAGTACAGTTTTGATTTGCTTGCCATAAAACAATGATTTCTACGATAGTCCAACTCAGCAAAGTAATTACAGCTAATTAAGTAGATTACATTTTATGGCTGAGGTACATTCTCCCAGTTGCTCAAGCAGATGTGACAAATTTGTGGCAGCTCCTCTTTCACTTGTTTTTGACATGAGGAAGCAGTCAGGCTTGCTTAAAAAAATCCCAAGATTTGTGTGGCATTACCTAGGTGCAGTATTTTATGTGAGCAAGCAGGGGACCTCTGCAGCTCTCAGGATGGATGTTGGATGCAGAACCATGCAGGACAGATGGGCCTCCTGCAGAACCACGCTCAAAATCCATTACCTCACCACATCAGCAGTCCCATACCCGCATGCCACAACTGCTCCATGGCTTGGAAAGGAGCTGGGCACTTATTGTGCATCTCCCTTCCACCACTGCTGACAAAGCACTAGAGGAAGCTCAATAGGATGGTTGACACAGGAGCCTAATGGTACAAGGAAAGATAAGACACAAAAGGCTTTGTCTGTGATTTATCAGCTGGAGATGCAGAGGAGGAACGTGCTGACAGCACTTTCCAGTTCACACAGGTGGCCCTACGACCATAGGTGGGCTGCAGACAACTAAAAACTATGGCATGAAATCAGTGCTGCCTGTCTACATGGAAGAACAGGAGGAATTTTAGTAACACATCTTGAAATATTTATAACACTAGATACACAATAAACTCTCCTAAAATACATAATATATGTGTGGGTGCTGCCGAGGTGGTAGATATGTATTCATAATATATGCAAGCCAAACAGCTCAAACCAAAAAGACAGCAAGCAAGTATTAAGCAAGTAAGTATTGTGGCTACATTGTCACATGCTGTTCACATTTTTGCAGTCCTTTGACATGCAAGACCAAATCCCAAAGGATCAAAAGCAGTTCCCAGTTTCCAGATTTAATTAAGTATAAGTTACTTCCCCCTATATCACATATGTCTTGAGTTAGACTGAAAGCTCACTGAAGACGGTACTTTCATGTTTCATAAAGCGTTGTGCATATCCAGCACACCACAGCTAATAAAAGTATCCCATTCCCATTTCCGAATGGGTTTTACAGACAGGGTTTCTTGGTGATTTAAAGCTTGAACACAGTCCTTTGGATTGGGATGCCCCCTTAGTGACAGAACAGGTCACTCTGAGAAGCTGTAGATACCCCATCACTAGAAGTGGTCAAGGTCAGGATGGGGCATTGAGCAAACTGTTCTAGCTGAAGATGTCCCTGCTTATTGCTGGTCTAGGTGACCTTTAAAGGTCCCTTTCGACCAAACCATTCTGTGATGGCTCAGGAACACAAGGCACCGTGGACACTTCTCTGTAGATGGGAAGAAATCAGAACACTGACAGCACTTCCCAACACATCCAGCACAATATCCCATCATAGCTGGTTTTCCTCTTGGCCTCCCACAACCCCTGGAGAGCAAAGTACTAAAGGAGAAATACCAGAACACATGAAATATTTAAACTCATAGGCTCAGGTTTCCAGAAAAAGGTGTAAAACTGTAATAAGGGACGTTGCTGTGTGTTCCTCCACTAAAGCATCCAGTCTAAGGCTTCCATCTTCCCCTATAAGCTTGAGGTTTGCCACAGTCAGCACTCCCATCAATCCCTCTGCCCCATGAGGCGACTTCTGACATGAAGACAGGGCTCCTTGGGTCACTCTATGCCCCCTAACTTTAGAAAGGCAGACAGTTGTGCTGTGTTTAAGCAAGATTTTGTGACTTTTGTTTTACAGTTCTTAAAGGATTTAGGGATTTTATGCTGTGCTGCTAACTATCCTCGCAAGAATTAAATCCAGAAGCCGATTTCTCAGCAAAAATGTAGGGGACTTTGCAGATCTGTAATGAGTCATCGTGCCACAGGTAGTGAAGCTGGCTTAAAAATAACACATCCACCAGTGTGTCTGGGAAATGGAAAAAAGAGCCACCAGTTCCCTCCAGGAATAGTAAATTATAGTAATGAACTTGGATGGAAAAGGGAAGGAAAAAGGAGAAAATCTCAGAAGCTGGAGGAGCAAAAGGCATTATGTTGAGCAAAATAAAAATCAGATGGTTCACATCAGCCTCCTCCTGTACTGTGAGCTGCTGAGTAGATAAATTAGCTTTTAAAAAAGGAAGACTAATTGTGGTTTGGGATTCTAAAGAGAAGCATGACTCTGTTTTACCACTAGAATCTGAAGTCTTTAAATTAGGAGCATAGATAAAGAGAGGAAAGAGCCATCCAGAGGAATCTCTTGGATGGTATTACAATTTGTTACCCAAAAAGCCAACAGTAGAAAGCTGCCATTAACGCATCACACCAAAGTATACTTTCTAAGAGATAATTAGAGGCACTTCAAACTGAAAAGAATAGTAATATAAGTATGGATTTTTCCTATACTACTTAATGTGGGAAAGGTCTCTTTCCTACAAAATGTCCTTTGAAGCACAATGGTTTTCACATGTGTCCCTGCCCACACCTCCATACTGGTGAGGCCTGAATGAGGGACTGTGGTCCATCATCACTGACTATGCAATCTGGGAAGCACCGTAAAAAACCCTTCCTGCCTTTGAAGCCTAGGGACATCACGATAAGGGTGTTGTGCAAGGATCAGGTCAATCCTGCCCTGAGACTCTGTTGACTTCTTGAAGACATGCCCAGAACTGCATGCGACTGTGTAATGATGTTGCATTTCAGAAATACATTACCATGCCTTGCTTTTGATGTAAAACTTGTAAGATTCTGTATATCCTTCAACAAGGGCTGCGTAAGGCAACATGATGAAGCAGCCCAAACTTATGGCAAGTTTCTGCTTCATCCTCTGTGTATGTGTGCTAAAGAGAACAGCTGAGAAATGAAGGATCAACTAAGGTTGTCTCTGAACTTTTTTAAAAGCAGCTGAAATGCAACAATTAAGTATTGATCCTGGCATGTTTTTTTCAGTATCAACATTACCTGCAGAACACAAAATCCCTCACCAAAGGTTCAGCAGGCAATGGTGCTATTTTCTCTTTGTATCTCCTGAAATCCTCCTAGATTTCTGCCTTGCACTCCACCTCAGCACGCCAAAGACCACCCGTCATCCACGAAGCCCAGGTTCACCTCCAAGCAGGGCAAGCATAAACACCATATATTTTATTGGATATGGTTATTTTAAAAGCTATATGCAAGGAATATTTTTTTTTCCTAGAGCCTCAGTGATATAAAATACTATCGTGATCCTTCTTCATCTTTTTAAACTCTTTATGGATTTATGCATTGAAAAAAAAGGTGCTAGGTGGGCTCCTGGCTTCAACACGGGTCCCTGCGAGGCAAGAATGTGGATGTAGGGACCAAGATTGAGGGATAAAAGAGCCTGCAGGGACAAGGATAGAGCAGAGAAGCAGGGCTGAGATGTGGTGTCAAGTCATCAGGGTATTTGACACTGAGGGTACTAAAGATGTGGGATGGGCGAAGGTACAGTAGTCATCAAAAGATGGACATTCAAGGAAGAGATTCCAAATATCTTCTCAAGTGGGTGTACAGGAACAAAGAAATAAGTTGATGGTGATCAGTCCCCCAAGAACTGAAGGCTTCAAGAGCCATCAAAGAACAAGACCGCCCCAACAGGACTACCATCAGTTGCAGGAGGGCCCAGTTGTGCTCCAGTTTGGAGCCATTCTTGCTTGGTATATTTTTAGAGGCAGCAGCAGCAGAGACTCAAAAGGGTCAGCAGGCTGGAGAACCGGATCCTCTCTGGAGGATCTGTGCTCTGTACAGGACACTGTTAATCGTTTCATTTCACTTCAGTTTTAAAAGATGCAAGATACTCACTTAACATGCATCTATAAAAAATAAATATGCATCAAGCTAGAAATTCCTTTCACAAGGGATGCAATTTTTTTTACATGGTTGGAAATTGCATATTAAAAATACCTTCATGCTAAATTATTTCCCCTGCAATATTTTTTTAAGCATCATTATACAAAGCAGTTGCTAGCTTTTCAGCAGAGTTTTCAAGGGACTGACTACAAGAACGATACTTTGAATTAGCATTCTTTTAATCAGCATAGCTGAAATCAGCCTCCTAGTTAACAAATGAATTAAGTCAACAAAAAAAGATCCAAGTTTACAGAGACTGTTCTTTCAAACCCAAAGGGACGTTTCTTCATTACGTTAAAACTCACCAGAAATGATGACCTGTTTTAGCAGCATCAGCTGAAACAAAACCCAAGATCCATCACCCATGGGTCTGCCCCCGTGCTTTTGTGTGATGGTAAAGGAGGTCTCTGAGGAAGCATTTCCATGCACATCACACTCTAAAGAAATTAGCAACCAGATCTCCTATAGGAATTTGATTTTATCAGACTGGTTTGAGACGGAGCATCCTTATGCTACACACTTCAGAAATTTTGCTCCTTCTTTTAAACACAAGCAAGTGCCAATTCCAGGTCACTTGGCAAACATCAAGTAGGTCACATGCAGAGACTGTTCTCAGAGCGGGATGACATCTCAAGTGTCCTTGCTAACTAAAGTTTGGTCAATTAACCACCAGGCACCTTGTCAGCCGGTCCTCCTACAGTCCTGTTCAGTACTAATGAAATTCTATAGAATTACAAGTATAAAATCAATGCATTACAATTCACAGAATCATAGAATAAGCAGGTTGGAAGAGAACCACCAGATCGTCGAGTCCAACCATTCCTATCAAACACTAAACTATGCCCCTGAGCACCTCGTCCACCCATGCCAATTAATTTATACTGACTCTTTGCTTTGCAGTATCTCCTTTCAGCAAGCAATCGTAGGGAAAAAACACAACTGACTAATAGCTTCATTTTCTAGGTGAAACTCTAACATAGAATCATAAGGTTGGAAAAGACCCACCGGATCATCAAGTCCAACCATTCCCATCAATCACTAAACCATGCCCCACAGCACCTTGTCCACCTGTCCCTTAAATGACCCCAGGGAAGGTGACTCAATCACCTCCCTGGGAAGCCTCTTCCAGTGCCCAATGACCCTTTACATGATTTTTTTTTCCTAATGTTCAGCCTGAACCTCCACTGGCAGAGCTTGAGGCCATTCCCTCTTGTCCTGTCCCCTGTCACTTGGGGACACAAGTAACACTCATCCCCTGCCTTCCCATATTACCACTGAGTTAAATCTAAGCTTTTGTCCCAGAATAAATAAAAAATTAGATCCTAAAACACTGAGTAAAGGTCTGAGATCCAACATATAGCTGAAGTTAAGAGGAGCTGTACAACTGCTATTTGGGCTTTCTGCCCAGTCATCAGCCTGCCTGAGCTTAGACTTGGTACAACTGACACATCAAAAGACAAGTGGCGAATCCTTCAGCAGTCAGACTGTTTCTGAATATCCCCAGTTCCTGCCATGGTATCCATTAGGAGCTGCGGCCATCCAGGTGCCCCCCTCAAGCACACTTACAGTTTGCGCCACCCTCAAATACATCACTGCTTCAAAATACACACTGAGAATAAAGCTGGTGACGCTCAACACATTCCCTCTACTGAATCCTCTTGATGCTTCAGAGAAATTATTGGGGCCTACATGAACACATCCATGGGTTCAATATCCTTTAGGTGTAAAAACAATGGAAAGAAAATTCTCCAAACTGAAAGTTTATTATTTCTCCATACTCTAAATATAGAGTTTAACAAACAATGAAACGGCCAACCAAACCACCTACCCAGGAGTTTTGTGACTGTAAAAGAAGTTGGAGACACTGAGGATACTTTTCAAAAAGAAAAGGACTAATAGCAAAGAAATTCAGAATTGTAACAACAGAAAGACCCACTTTTAGCATTTCATTTCTAGTAAAACGAAGTAATGAGAGCTCTATTAGGACTGTGGAAGTTTCTCAATTTACATTGGAAGCACTTCAGGAAATGTATTTTAGTTGTGAAATTTCACCTCGAAGCTCTACTTTCACTGCAAGCAAATTTGAGCCTTCACCATATTTTTTGCAAAGAAGCTGCTCATGAACTCCACAGTTACTTACATTCCTGACTGCAAGCTCAAAACATTGAGGTGAATAGAATTGCGGCTAAGATAATTAGGAAACTCATAATCCAGTTTTCCTCATGGACAAGCAACACTCATTCTATAAAACCCATCAAAGAAGGTTCAGAATAGACATGGGGAGGTTCAGATTAGACATTAAGAAAAATTTCTTTCACCAAAAGGGTTTTCAGGCACTGGTAGAGGCTGGCCAGGGAGGTGATTGAGTGAGTCCCTGGAGGTATTTAAATGCCAAGTACATGAAGTGCTTAGAGATATGATTTAGTATTGGACAGGTATGGATGGACTTGATCTCAAAGATCTTTTCCAATTAAGTGATTCAATGAAGATGCAATACAAAAAAAATTGGACAAATGCTGATCACACTAATAGGCAACAAATTTCAACCAGGATATCCATCCCATAGTAACTGTCTGCAAGAAGACAAAAAAGTTGGATTCAGTCCCATCTTCTCATGTCTCTCTCTGACCTCCAAAATAATGGAAAGTGAATCCTGTCTTGTGCATCGTCCCAAATCAGGGTTTACACCTTTCTTTTGTGACTGTTTCCCTGGAGAGGATCCTCCATCCTTTTGTTTCCTGGTTAGGATCTGAAAGTAGAAATACTAGCATATAAGTGAGGGATCTGGATTCCCAGCAGTCTGATTTCTTTGCAGCTTCTTACTTTGGTGATCAATGGTTTGTTTGGTTTAGTCGGCAGTTGGCACTTCAACACCTTGCTTTTGTAAGAAGGAAGAGTAGGTCTCCACAGTCCTTTCCACCACCCATGCTCCAGTTTCTCACGCAGAATACTCTACTTGAATGCTCCACTTTGCTTTTTGTGCTACTTCCTCAGAAATGAAGAAGAGGGATATTAAAGCGTTTATGCATGTGTATGCTGGAGATGAGGTAAACAATAAGCAATGCCACATCCAGCACATGCATCACTCACACATGTGAGAGGCCAAAGGTGATCTCAAAGCCCACTCGTAATGGACACAGAGAAGATGGTTGTCAGAGCAATAGTTCATAGAATCACTGAATGGTTTGCATTGGAAGGGATCTTCAGAGATCATCCAGTCCACACCTCTGTGTAAACTAAGTGGTTGACACAGTATCAAACTCGTTCAGAATTAAGGTTGTACAAAAACATGAGATTTGTGAAGCCCTGAGAACCAAATGTGGTCCATGGTTCCCAAAATCCAGCAAAATCCAAGTTATGTGGTTCAGGTTGCGTCTATCAACCACTGCCCAGCTGAAATTTCATTTGCAGTGCTGCAAACCACCCTAACGGGAAAGATGTATGTGCGCCTTAGATGATTCCTACAGTGCTGGTGTGCCCCTCACAATCTCCACCTTCCCAGGTAGTTCCCACACACTGAATCAATTTATAAAGGAGCTTGGAAGACATCACAGTGACTGTAGACAATGTGAGCATCTCACAGGTGTACCCGTGCATTCCACACAAACTCTTGAGCAACAGCAAACATATCTGGATTGGAAAACAACACAGAACGAACAAGAAAAATCAGATCTTCAAAATGGATACACTAGAAGGGTGAAATTCAAAGTCCCCTGCAATGTGCTTTCAAGGCAAGGGAGCTCAGTAAAGATATCTAAAAGCCCTCAACTGGCTGACTTGCAAATGTCAAGAAGAAATGACCAGAGGCCAGTTTGTCACTGTGACAGCTCTGGTTGAGTAAGTTTTAACTTCTCCCCCAAGCAACTTCCTGACAAAACACAATAAAAAATGCATGAAGACAATCATCTCTTTTTGCAGGAAATTTCTCTCCTTATCAAAAATAACACCTTAAGAGGTTTAATCTAAAATAGATTTCCAAAGGGCTTCACATGCTATCAGTCACAATTAAAAATGTTTTTAATGATGCTAAATCAAATGCAAAGCTTTATAGCAGAATATTTTGTGTAAAAGGAGATTTTTATTTCAAATAAGCTAAATTATGAAGATAATTCAGGAAGCCAGTTTTCTTCCACAATAAGCTGCTTTTCACGTGATTAGGACAAGAAAAATGCCAATGCAGGCTGCAAGGCAGCTAACATAGAGATGTAACTGCTTAGAATATGTGACATTATTGTGTTCATTAGTTCCTCTTTATACATGGTACCAGACAATGGACTGCTCCCCTACAAAGAGAAGGAAGCCCCAGGAAGCCCCTATCACTGCTGGGACAGGGCAGGGAGAAATTGCATGTTTTTCCTTCATTGAACATGTTATTGCCAGTTGTGGTGCATGGGGAAGGCATGGTAAGAAGTTCTGAAGGTGCTGGGTGCACTTACCAGGCACACAGCAAGTTGCTGGAGAAATTAATTCAAATAAATACATCTTTCAAAGGCAAGAGCCCTCTAGGATCCAGTTGATAATACTGCCTTGGACTGGTCCAAGCTTATTAGCCAGATGGAAGAAACCAATTTTCATGATGGGTCCATTCAACAGCAAAAGCATATCAGGAAGAGAACTATTGTGCACAGAATGTTACACATCCCAGAAGATACTTACGTAAGTTCACCAGAAGCACAGAATAGAACAGAACAGAATAGTTCAGTTTGAAGGGACCTACAGCAATCATCTCATCCAACTGCAAATCCAAAGGGTTCCATGATTATAAAATTATATCTGCAAAGTCTTGTCATGTCACACAGTACATGAGATACAGGAAAAATTCACAGTGTAGTCTCCACTAATATGAAAAAATGGAGAATAAACTATCAGAACAGCAACAGGAAACTTCTCTCTCAAAGATAAAGGACAACACCACAATCCTGAGAAGATACATTTCATACTTTGCCATTTCGAAGTTTACAGCTTCCACAGGGCTTCCACAGACTCCATCATGGCATTTTGTTCTCCTCAATCTCTAAATTTTTATCTTGTACAATCTAATATAAATGCACAAATGTCACCTCTGTGGAAATTACACCTACCATCCCAACCTATGATTTGCCCACAGAGTACTCCAAATATACCCAAATGGCTGGCACCTCATAGACAATCAGGTCACAAACTCAAACATAGCTCCACCTCACCTCCACAAAAAGCCATTCCCACAAGATTCTCTCCAGTTACCCTGCAGATCACTGCAATCCTCCCATTCCACTCAGCTAGGACAGATTTTGTGTCTCCAAACTACAACCAAAACTTCCAAATTCTTGCTGTTCAACACCTCAACCACTGCCTTTGCCATCCAGCTTTGTAGGCACATGCCTCATCTGCCATCTTCACTACTACAATCTCTTTTTCTCTAGGTTGACAACTGCAGTCTCAACCCACTTAGAAGGATCAAGTCTGCCACTGCAAAGTTCATTTTCTTAGCTCATCACTAAGATTAAAGAATATCCACCTCTGCAAACAGAGCTATTAACAGTTACTTATCTCTCTAACTGCACATCAGAGGCTCTTTGCAACCAATCCTCACCTTCCTTAAAATATCTCTTCTCATCAAGTATAACCCTCTCATTGTACTGAAATGCCGGCATTTTAATCTTTGAATATTAAAGACATTTCTATCACACACTTCAAAAGGAAGGGACAAATAAGAAACAAACAATGTGAGGTCAGGGTATTTCCCTGTTCAGCACACAAAATAAAGAGGTGATATTCCTCCCCCCTCTCAATTCTTGTGTGCATATTTTAATTGCTTTTCTGACATCTACGGAATGTAATCTTCTTTCCGTGTTGTTACGAGGATTAGGGCAGTATGAAGGTAAAGCTATTTTTGAGTAATATGGAAATCAGAAATTACTTTTGAGAGAAAACTGGGGACTGTTCCTAATACTACATTATCTTTCGGGAATTACAAATCTAAAGAGTAATACAAGAGAGCTGGCAGCTCACCAAGTCTTTCAACCTGGGCAAAATACACTTAAAAATATAAATAACTGTTCTGATGGAAAGATGATATTAATATAGTTAGAAAGGGTTCAAGCTGAAGACAAAGAGAGTTAAAAGCCCGCAAAATGAACAACAGTTTAAATGGGGAAAAAAAAATAATGGCACTTTATGATGAATGGATAGCTTCCAAAGTCAAAGGGTTAAATTGGTTCCAAATTCAAATCTGTTCTTGCTGAAGTTCAAATGTTACTCATGACCTTTCAGCTGAATTTCAAATAAGTGAAAATCTGAGGAATGCAGTGGCATCAAGCTCCTTCTGTTTTGTGATGTGAAGAACTTAGAGATATATACCAGCCTACTTTGGATGGAGAACTTTAGTTGATTTCTGCATCACTTTTGCTACTGAAGAGCCTCTCTCTCTATTAACCTATATGATTTGAGTCTATGTGTGGCAACAAACAGGATTAAAACTTTGGCTCAAGTTTGAGTTCTCATAACAGTTCCTGGGTAAAATAACCTAAATACTGAGTTATGTGGATTCTCCCCATCTCCAGTACCCACATGCCGGGGTAAGCAAGAAAACAGGGAAATGATAAATGAGCGGTTTTGGTCTTGGTCAGAGAAGCTGTGGATTCCTCATCATTGGAAATGTTCAAGATGAGATTGGACAAGGCTTTCAGTGACCTGATCTAGTAGAAGGTGTCCCTGCCCATGGCAGGGGTGTTACATTTGTTGACCTTTAAGGACCTTTCCAACCCAAATAATTCTGTGGTTCTATGACTCTATGCCTTGAGATCAAGAATGCAGACTAAAACCCATGTCAGCAGTCTCATCTTCCTGTCAAGAAAGAGTGCAAGAGACAGGAGATCATTTAGGAGGAGTAAAAAAGGTACATCCTGGCATGTTTAAGACTAGGAAATTTTACTCACTTTCTCTGTGAAGTACTGATCTGACAGCGCCCTAAGTGTATGCTGAATAATAGGAAGCCTGTGCAAGAGGAACCATATATTGTACTATTTTTTTAATGCTATCATTGGGTGCATGAGATTAATGGGATTTTCAAATAGAATTGTAGCGCTTCAGCTATGCCTGGAAACAAAGGCATTTACTATGACTACCACAGAGGAGTGAAAAGGAGACAACTGTATTTTATCTTGAAAGACTTCAGATACGGTCAAACAGATACAGGAATCAAATGGCTCTGTGTAAAGACAGAGAGACCTCAAGGACCACTTGGTCCAAGCTACTGTGTTTTAAAATTACAAGATGTGGGAGTAGGCTGTGTAGTATAAAGATGCAACATTGGAGCACAAGGCTTGGTGGTGTTAAAAATTGATCTAGATGTGGGAAAACACTGAAGTCTTGCAAAGTCAGAGGTTCAGCTGAGAGTGCCAGATAAAACAAATACATGCTGACATTGTCGTGTTCAGTGGGTATCCAGTTGTACAGTAGTTATATGTATATTTACTTTGGTACCTTGAGAGGTATTTGGTTCCAACTGGGATTTCTGATGTATAAAAGACAATAGGAAATGCTCAACAATCTGTTGAAGGTGATGAGCAGCATAAAAATCACTTCTAGCGAGAGCCCTTTACAGAGTTGTAACATATTTCTTGCCAATTCCTCCTGATCATTTCTTACCGTATTTCCTTCCTTGTAAGATTTTGCAGGAAGGTAGGTTCGGGGATTTTTTAAACATTTTGGAACTCATTGACATATTGTTTTCATGGCACATTCTTATTAACTGTGCACTTTTGAGAAGGGAAATACATGTTTTCTTTCTTCACAAGAAGATTTTGTCTTAAAGACGTGAAGCATAGTCTTCACTTGACTCTCCTTTAGTTCTCTTAATTTCCAGCACAGCTGCACTTTCTGAATTCTCCCATGGGAATACGAATGATATAATTATGCTTTTTTTTTTTTTTTAGCAGTTGGCTGTGATGACATTTTCTGCTGCTGGGTGGCACTGGTCCTGCCAGGATAGATTAACAAGGCTCACCAAACATTTTGTTTGGGTAAGGAACAGCTTAAGGGCATTGCCTCATTATTCTATTAAAAGCGCTACAGGAACTCAGTAACATTTTCCTGTTGATCTCAGCTGCTATGATAAATGGGGACCTCATCCATTCCTTCAAGAGAAGAGGAGACATTTTTAGGAAGGGAAACCAATTTCCTTTCCATATTATTGAGTTAAACACGGTAGTTAACTTTTCAAAGGTATTAAGGTCATTTTGTTGTTCTTCCACTGAACACTCGCTGAGCCGTCATATCAGACTCCAGGAATCAAGACAGAAAAACTTCAGCTCCACAGGCAAATTCCTATACATCATGTGCTCCAGCTGTGAGGGTACGGTCAGTATATATATACTGACAGTGATGAAATATATCTGAATGCACAGAGCTCAGAACAATTACTGCTGAACAGCCTTCAGCACAACACAAGTGAGAGGAAGGAAAAAAAAATCTTAAACTATCTTTGGAAAGCTGAACAATACTTCTTGCTACCAACACTTTGTTTAGTATCTTACTTGCCTAACCCTAATTTTATCTGGAAAAGTCAACTACGAATGAACAAGGTCTGAGCAACCCCAAATAATGGGACAAGATAGAAAAACACACAAAAAGTAATGAAGTGATTTGGCATTCATCAGTGGCTCAGTAATGAGCAAACCCAGATTCCAAATCTAAATTCATGTCAAATGCTTCTGGATAAAATTAATGCATAGCATATTTTAAAACATGCATTCAAAATGTCGCTGCTGGTTTCTCTATTGCCCTCTAGCAGACTAGATACTCTCTTCCGTAGCTCCTAGTCTCCTTCCTTCTACTGCTTGCTCCAGTTTTTAAGGCTCTGTGTCATTTCCCCTATACCCTAACTTGAATCTCATTTTTGGGGCAGGTCTAAGCTCTAAGGATACATTTCAAACTCCTTTTAAAGGACTGTTTTTGAAGAAGCATGCGTAGAGTGATGATGTTGAGGGATAGGAAGACTACCAATAAGATAGGTCCCTAACAAGCCTGGGCACCTCATCATTTCATCTCTGCCTCTTCCCAGCTCCCTCCTTCTCAGATCAACAGCTCTGACTGTGCATTAGCACAAGAACACACTTTGCACACCACATATAGAATAAGCTGCATTCCTTCCAAGCAGGCACAAATTTCTATTAATTTTTTTAATTAAAAGTTGAACTTTGGGCTTTAAAACTTTCATGCATTACAAGGAAGAACAGGTAATCTTGTCTCCTAAGAACAGGCAGGAACTCCTTTGCAGGTGAAGCAGATGTATGCTTTAGCAGATGGAAAAAGGAGGGAAAATCTCCTCTCCTCTGTTGCTGATGCCAACAACAATTCCTTGAGCGAGCCCCAGTTGCCTGTGATCCATAATTGCCTTTATCCTTTGGTCTTACAAGTATTTTTGATGAAGATCTTAAAATCTGTGGCAGACACTGATCTGATTTAAACTAGAAACCGGCAACAGAGTCATTGTTGCAGTGAACAGATCTAAACACACTGCTTTTGGTTCATGGTCACTCTAGATCTTTGACAACGTGATGGAGGCCACCTAGTAGCAGGCTGCTGCAGCAGGAGATGCACATCCCTGCATAAACACAGCCAGAAAGCCTTTCTGCCTACCATGGGCACCATTTCTTGACATACAGAAGTCAACAAAAAATACAAAAAACACACAGCATCATCTTGCAGTGTGAGAGATAATAGTGATAATAGCTCTTACCACCATAAAGGTACATCAAAGTGTTTGCAAATACTAAAGAACTCCTTTTATAATTGGACGGCACCTTTGCTTCTACTCAACAAAAAAATCTGTTCCATTAATTCTGGCGGTGTGAAAAGACTGGAAAAAAACCTGCCACAAACCTAGAAAATGCTGGTAGGAAGGGATTATAAGAACAAAACCATATTAAGCCAAGTGTTGAAGACAGCACTTAAAACAAGCAGTTCCTCTGTGCCTCCAGAGGAAGCCTCAGTACCCTTGTTTCATGCTGCTCTATACAATTTAACTACTTTTTGACCTTAAAGAACTTTGAAGCTTGTGGGTAATCCAGCTGTGATAAGATTTCATATTCCTTGATGAAACATTTGAAGCCTCTGTTCAGTTTGCCGATGGATCCTTTCATATATCTTTGCGCAAGGCAGAAGCTTCTTTTTCTTTTTCTTTTTTGAAGATGAAGGGCATCCAGTGGACACCAGGCAAAGACCATATAAGTTTCAAAATAATTATTCTGCCAAAGCAGAAAAGATCTGACAACAAAGGCTATTTGTCTCTCCATCTTAAGATGCTCATCTACTGACTTTGTTACATTGTGGACAACCAAGCTACTAGTCTGTCAAAAAGACTACTGGTTTCTCCAACTTCAACTGTTTCTGAAAGGAATTTAAAGCTAATACAGAAAACTCAAGCAGTGTCTACTGTAGACTTGACTCCTCCTGTCCAAATAACATTTCAGCTTGGTATCTCTTCATGGATGTCAAGGATGGCTACTCATCAGCTGAAGCTCTCAAAGAGGAGAAATATGTGAGCTTTCTTCACAAGCTCTTATTAATTCTGCATCAAATGAGTCCAGGACCTTTCCTGTCATGTGCACTTAAAACTTCATCACCATCTTAAACTGCAATGTCTGTGCTCCAGCATCAAACTAAGTGGAAATCTTCAAAACTCTTTGTGCATAATATCCTCAAAACACAGCCTTCCCCATCCACCTAGGCAGCCATATCATCTCATATCTCAACTATCACAATAGTTTTTCCTCCAACTTTGACAAAAGCATTGCTATTCCACCACTGTCTATTCAGAATATCACTAGAAAGATCATTTCTTTGGCACGTGGCTTTCTCCCTGCCACTAATTCATTGCTCAACTTGACTGGCTCCCTTTCCTCTACCAAAAGAAAGGAATGTGTGCTTATTTTAAGTCTCTCAATCACCTAATTTTCCCTCAGCTATCCATGTTCTGTGTTGAGGCACCAACTCCTCCTCAGTTCCCCTAGCATGCTAGCCTCACTTGTGCTGCTCATGCAAAGCATTTTAAAAAAGCACCTCTGCATGCTCTCTCTCACTTGAGTTGTCCCACTACGAAAGGCTAGAATCCTTCCTATATACTCAATGTCTCCTTTGACCTGCAAAATACCTCCAAAACCTGTTGTAACAATTAGGTTGCCACTGTGCTCCATCACCCACCTTTATCTGCTTGATTCAGGCTCTTCCTCCTTCCTGGGGGAAAGGAGCATGGTTTTGATCCATGCTTGGGTGCTGCCTGGAACATGGAGATGCTAATGAACATCTCCTAAATCCTAAGCCCCACCTAAAATATGAGAGAACTGCTATTTCTACAATTGTCTGACAATCCTCATCATTAGGACTCGGGAAGGAGGTGCTGCAGTAGCTGTGTCAGAAAGGGGAAAAGCAGAAGTGATTCACCCCAAAGATGTGCTCCTTTTACTTCTTGCACCTATCACCAATGCTAACTAGATTTAATCTACTGACTGCTTAGAAATTGTCAATGACAGAATCCAAGACCATCAATTTGCACTTAGCTCATGAGAACAAAATGTTTATTGACTGAAAATTTGCTTGGAAAAACAGCACATGGTACATTTGGTCATTTGTGCAAACAACAAGTAGAACCCTGAGCCACTCAAATGCAGCCTTTGTGCTTGTCTCTTCCTGTCCCCCAAGTTTAGCTTTGCTAGTGGATATAATCTTTGGTTTCTACAGGAACTAAGACTTAAAATAGTGGCAACAAACAGCTGCTCATCCAGAAACACAGTGAATGAGAGAATATCCTAGTTTGTGAGTACACAGCATGCATAGTCTCTAGTTTGCTAAAGACACTGCCAGATCTCAGGGGCACAAAACACCCTTGTGAACGAAACATCATTAAGTCCACACACCAAATGTTTGGAGGTGTAAAGTCATCTACAAGAGATCATTCAGTACTCACAAACAAAGCCCTGAGCAGAGCCTTAGTCCAGCATTCACCTCTCACTTGCTCTCAATAATATCCTCTTATCAGCAAGGCCTTTTAATACAGAAGCTAAGGTATTTATTTCTTTTCCCAGCCTCAAACCACTGCAGTAAAAGCAATAATCTACTGTGCACTAACAACAACCAGGAGGAAGCTCACCCAAGATCCACCTGCTTGTATGCGAGTGTGGGACTGACTGTTCACTGAGGCCCAGGAGGAAGCTGGGGTCAGGTCCATGAATGGCAAAAAAAAAAAAAGGAGAGAGAGAGAGAGAAAGTAAAGAAAAGAAAAGTAGGTCAAGCGAACCACATTTGCTGAAAAGGACAAAGAACACTGCAGATTTTTATTACCTTATGCAAGTGCTACCAAATATCTGAGGCATCCGTTTTATCTGATTCAAATCCCACATGGGTAATCCATGATTAAATTTAGTGGGTGTGAAATTTCATTAGGTTGTTCAATTTTAAGCATATTGGATAATGAAGTTCCGTCATCCTTCAGAATTAAGAAAAAAATTAATACTGTAATTTTTATCTCACTTTCAGCCTTTCCCCATCTGTGAGATTACTCTCATTCATGTAATACATCAGTGTCTTATAGCTCCATCTTTGATTCACGTGACCTTTGCTATCAAGAGAGGTTAACTGCTCGTAAATGTTGGCAGGCAGTGAAGAGCATAGCTGAACCTCCTGACTACTCTGTTAAAAGCTAAAAACCAAACTAGACTTCACCCAATCCCTGTTTAGGATAAATACTGATCAGAAAAGTGAGTTTTCTTGAAACAAAGCCATGGAACAGTGCACTATATTTTATGGACTCTGGCAGAGATGTTTTCTAAAAGATCACAATTTCTCAAAAAAACCTTTGGACTAATTCAATGCTATCACACACGATCACGTTTCTGGTGGTATGGGGAAAATGTTAATAGGTAGCAGATGCCATATTAAGTCTTAATTTGCCACTCCAAAGAGCCAGGCAATTCAAAGAGAAGCCACCAGTTTGCTTCACATGAAAAGGCTCCTTGCTAAGACAAAACAAGTGAGGTTAGGAGTTTTTCTTGGGATTTAAAATTCTACTTTCTCAAAAAGACTGTTCTGAACTCATCCTTCATAAAACGGAAACACAGTTTCCTGGATTCTCTCTCTGGCCCATCTTGTAAATGGGCTGCCAGCCTCCAGTCCAATGGAACTTCCCCAGTCAGCCAGGACTGCTGGTAGATGATGGAAAGAGGTTTGGCAAACACCTCCACCAGCTCCCTTAATAAACCTGAGTGGATCCCATCCAGCCACACAGACTTACAAATATCTAATTTGCCAGCAGGTCTCTAACCATTTCTTTTTTTTCAGCAGAAGGGGATGGCCTGCTCTTGCACCACCAGGATTTCTTTCTTGAGGAGCATCCAGCCCTCTTGGGCTCCTTTGCCCTTTAGGACTTTCTCCCAAGGGACTTTATCAACCAGCATTCTGAATATTTCTAAGTCTGCCCTCAGGAAGTCCAAAGTGGTCATTCTGCTGACTGCCCTCCTTTCTTCTCCTAGAACTGAGAATTCTATCATCTTGTGATTGCTGGCCCCAAGTGTCCTCAAACCATCACATCTCCCACAAGGCCTTCTCTGTTCATAAACAACAGGTCCAGTGGTGCACCTTCCCTAGTCTTCTCACACATCAGTTGTGTCAGGAAGTTGTCTTCTATACACTCCAGGAACTGCCTAGACTGTTTCTTTTCTGTTGTATTATACTTCCAGCAGATATCTGGTAAGTTGACGTCTCCCACAAGGACAAGGGCTAGCGATTGCAAGATATCTCCCAGTTACTTGCAGAACAACTCATCAGCCTCTTCTTTCCAGCTGGGTGGTCTATAGTACACTCCCACCATGATATCTGCTTTATCAAGTGTTCCACTGGTTTTTACCCATAGGCACTCAACTATATAGCCACCACCGTTGAGTTCTAGGCAATCAAAACACTCTCTAACATAGAGGACCACCCCACCACCTCTCCTTCCTTGCCTCTCCTGCCTTAAGAGTTTATAGCCAGCCATGGCAGCACTACAGTTATGTGAGTCATCCCAACATTTTTCCATGACGGCAATTATATCATAATTTTCTTGCCATACAATGACTTCTAGTTCCTCCTGTTTGTTGCCCACGATGCATGCATTGGTGTAGGTGCACTCTAGCTGAGCTATTGATCCCACCATGGGATACCCCATCGGGGTAACAGTCTTAATTCCTAAGTGACTACTCACTGTAGTTTCTAACCCATCAATAACCTTTGTATCTTTGCTGCCACTTGAAGTGATATCCCCAACTTCCTCTGAGATGAAGGGCCTCACTAGTACACCATCCCTCAGACAAAGGAGTGTCATTCCCAGGCTTTTTTCTGTCAAGCCTGGTTCTGACCCCCTCCCCCTTCATATCTAGTTTGAAGCTCTACTGATGAGCCATGACAGCTTCTTGGTGAGTATCCTTTTGCCCCTCAGGGACAAGTGTACCCCACACTTTGTCAGCAAGCCTGGTGTTGGGTTGGAGAACCCATGGTCAAAAAAAAAAAGTTTTTCTCTTTACAACAGGTTCAGAGCCAGGACATTTCTTGGCTCTTCCTACTCCCTCCCTCATCATTCCCTGTAATAGGAAGGAGGGAGGAGAATACTAACTGTGCACCAAATCTCTTCACCATTCGGTCCAAGGCCCTGAAGTCCCATTTAATTGCCCTCGGACTCCTTGTTCAGTTTTCATTACTGCTTACTTGGAAAATCAACAGTGGATAATTCCACGGGCCTGACCAGAGTTGGAAGCTTTCTTTCCATATCTTTAACTGAGTCCCCGAGCAGGCAGCAGACCTCCCTGTGCAATGGGTCTGGTTTGCATGTCAGGCCCTCTGTTCCCTTCAGAAGAGAGTCCTCTATGACAATGACCCATCTTTTCTTCTTTACAGAAGCCATCTTGATGGATAGCTTAGGTTGTCTTAACCTAGGGGATGTTTCTAGGCTGTGAGACCCATCATCCACACTAAAGTTTGGTTCCACTTGCAAAGCTTCGTAGCTATTTTTCCAGAGAACCTGGGAGGCTGAGGTTGTAATAAGGGAAAGAAGCAGGGGTAGGAATCTACTGTAATTCCCCTCCATCTCCTAAATTTTTCTCTTCAGCTGAATGGAGAGAGTACGGGGCATCCTTTGTCACATTAAGCATCTATGCCTGCCTATCGGGTCTGAGAGAGGAAGCCCAGGGTGCTGTTCCAATAGTCAATTTCCCTCTCACACTTCCTGATGGTCCTCAGCCTGCCCACCTCCTCCTCGACTTCCACCACCAAACAGAGGAGTTCCTCCACCCGAGCCACCCATGTGCGAGCTGCCGCTTTTGGGCACCAGAAGCCACCTGCCCCTAGCTCTCTCCTGGGCTTCCCTCACTCTGGGGACCATCTGTCTGCCTCAATCTAGGGCTAGGCTGCAGAATTTATCATCCCTGCTGCTGATTCTTGCCCATTTTTTCAATTTAATTGTATAATCCTTAGGAAAAGCCCAGTTGAGAAAGAGTTAAACAACAGCCACAATTCATCTCACTGTATTTTCAAGGCACTTAGCAGGCAGATGAAGCCATTCTATGCCAGTACAAATAAATATCTATATCCACATCATAACAATGTATTTTCATCTTGACGTCGTTTACCAAAGCATGATGACAAATAATTGGTAGTGAAATAGGAGTTGTTAATTTTGCCTTAATCATGTGTTTACTTTCAGTCTTGACAGAAGTTGCAATATTTCCCTCATTCTCCTAAATGGCTACCAGCTGTTTTCAGTAAATGAACTGAACAAACACCAATCTGCCTTCTAAATTCTTCTGTACTTTATCGCTGGATAGTTTTCTCATGAAAGAAGGGAAAAAAAATCCCAAAAAATTCAGCGAAGAATCTGAAGCTTCACGGCTCTTGAGAAGCATCAAGGAAGAGATTGCATTTGAACAGCTATTACTCCATGGCACAAGACCAGAACGTGTCAGTCTTGACATTTATTAGAAATATACCCCAATATCACACATCTGTGCTAGACAAATCCTGGTAAGAACTCATTTTAGAGTTTAGAGTAGGAGTTGCAAGACATCAGTCAGGTGTCAACAGCAAAACAAATTAAACACCACAAAACAGTGAAAAAACAACAAGCCAACCGGCAACTTTAAAAAGCACTGATGAGCTCTTTCTGTCAATAGCTATTTTCCAGACAAGCTCTGCCACATCCTCCCTCAACTTACCCCAAACCTGTATTTTACATATTACTAAAAGCCTCATCCAGTGTAGATGACTGTAATTCTCAGCCTGTTTACCTCTCATGAAGTTTCATGCCCTTTTTCTTTACCCCTTAAGCTTTCCTGCCTATCTTGGATGCTTTACTTGATGTCCTCTCCTGTGGGATTAAACACCTTCACCAGCCATATTATCAAACACCTCGAGAGCCTAAAAGGCAGAAGACAAACACTGTAGGGAGCAGGAAAGCCAATAAGCCTATGAACCCAGGTAGAGCAGAGACAAACTAATGGTGCGACTATGTTTGTGCTTTAGGTTGGGTCAGACACGCACTTGCCACCAAACTTTAATGTCCCAGGGTGGTGCCACGTGCAGGCTGTACGGATGCAAAGGATTTGGAGGAGGCCCTGGAGGACAGTGCTCGGATGGAGCTGAGATTGTCAAGAAGGGCAACAAGAAGCACTTCTGCAGGTAAGCTGGCAACAAAAGGAGAACTATGGGTAACATGGGCCCACTGAAGAAGGCCAGGGACCTAGCAGCAAAGGGCACAGAAAAGACTGAGATAGCTAGCTCTGCTCCCATGCGGCTCGCAGCAGGCTGTCTTGGCAGAGTCTGAAGGAGTAAAGTACAACTGTTGATGAAGGACAGTGAGTTATAGACCACTTAAGCAACCTAGACATACACCAGTCCATAGTGCCAGAAGAAATGTATCTGAGGGTGCCAAGAGAGCTGGCAGATATCACTGCCACTCTCTGTCATCTCTGAACAGTCGTGGTGATGGGGAAGGTCCCTGATGACTGGAAAAAGGGAAACATCACACCCTTCTTTCAAAAAGGGCAAAGAACAAATAGTAGAATGCCAGGCCCAGTCAGCTTCACCTAACTATGCAGAAGTTCATGAAGCAAACCATGGAGCAGGGAATTAAGGACTGGTTAGGTGGGCTACAAGGTGGATGGAAAAGTGACTGGATCATCAGACAGGAAGAGTAATTGTCAGTGGTTTGTAGTCAAACCGGCACTCCCAAGGCTTGGAACATACAAAGTGTGAGGGGAAGAGAGGAGCTAGATTTGCTAAGCCAGAAGAAGAGAAGACGAGTCAGAGACCTAAATGCCATCCGCAGCTACATGCTGGGAGGTTATAAGGAAGACAAGGCCATGCTCTACTTGGAGGACTACAACAAAAGCATGATGTGTGACAAGCATAAGTTCCTGTAAGAAAAATTCGACTCAATATTGGGTATAAAAAACATCCACAGGGAGGGTGGAACTGGGGCCCAGAGAGGGGATGGAAATATCCTTTCTTGGCTAAATTTGAAACTCAATTGGATATGACTCTACAACTAACTTTGAAGTTGGCTTTGATTTGAGCCAGGGGCTGCGGAAAAAAAGATCTGCAGAGAGCCTTTCCAAACAAAATTATTCCAGGAACTAATATATTAGCCAGAGAGTTCCTGACATAGAATTATTTAATAATTACTATTTTATGCTTTCTCTCTTTCTCTCCTGCACTTCAGTTCCTGCTTCTTCTGTCATCCTTCCCCTGAAATGGTACCTTTTTGTTCCACACTTGCAATTAAAACAAGTATGGTTTTACATGAAATACATATGAGATAGCAGTCTGGTTTTCACCTGAATTTGGACGCAAAGAGGTGCTGGATTCATTTTGGGCACTGTGATCTAAGTGGTGTCAAGTATCTCCTGTTATTAGAAGCAAGGCTGGCAATGAGGAGCCTGGTGGAGGGAGAGCACAATGTCAGCGTGTGCTCATTTGTTTGGTAATAGGTGATAAATTAGAATATGGTAATAGCTTTAATAATTCCTGTTGAAGCTAATTTACTCTATTTTTTTTTCATGTGGGCATTTATGCACCTAAGCTTAATGAAAAAGGTAAATAAACCAGAGTGGAGTAATGACATATACTGACTGAGCTGTCAATCACAGAGAGAGCTTCTGCATTGTTTGCTAATGATTTATAGGAAAGAGCTGTCTTAGACAGAAGGATCTGCACCACAAAAATAATTCCCACGGTGATTTACATTTGCCAGAAAATGACACAAAATGGAGCTTTATGATTCAATGCAGGAATCATACAACAGAAGATTTTTCTTTCCCTGTCCAAGAAGCAGCACATACTCTGGAAAATTAACTGCAAATCAAGCATAGACAGTCTGGTACGAAGGGGAAAAAAAGATAGTGAAATAAGAATGCATTTAAATTAATCCTTTGGCAGGGGATAAAGGAAAGACACACAAAATAAGGGTAGAAGAGTTAGACTCCAAACTGATGAATGCTCAGTGCACGCATGAGAATCTGCCCTCTGAAGCATCCTCATTCCCTCCCATAGGGTCCAACAGCCAAATGTTCCAGCACACATGCTGCTGCTATCACTGGGCACTTCAATTAGAAGATACCAGCTCACTGACAGTTTAAACAAGGGGGAGAAAGGCTGGTTGCCTGAACTGACCCGGGCTCGGTGTCCTGGACAGTGTGTACTTTCTGTCTCCCACTGGAACTGATTTGCGCTGTTGCTGTTATAAAGGCATCGATAACTATGTTCAGTGCTAAACAGCTAAGAAAGGACGTTTGGTCCCATTGTCCTGATTCTGCGATAGTGGCCAGGGACATGGTAGGGGGTTGTAGCCCTTCATAGCAGTCAGCAGTGATGCACATTAAAACCGACACATTGTCCTGTGGGCACAAGGGAGGGCTGGCTTATGAAACATGAGAAAGGCAAAAAAATATCCTCTGCCAGCTACTCTGGCTTGGGGAGGATAATGTAATTTATATCATTTATTTTAATAATTTTATTTAACAATTTATTTCATATTCATCTACTGTAGCACCACACCTCTAATTAATGGAAGAAAAAACTGAGTAGTAAAAAAGAAAACCTGCTAGTAAAACATATTAACAACAGTAGCTAGACCATAGAGGACCACAAGGAATTTAAGAGGAAAAAAATCCTGCACAAAGCTCAATTAAGAAGTAAAATATCAACCAACAAAATCCACTACTGATAAGTGTAAAATAACACGTATTAGGAAAAACCCCACATCCAAGGTATTAAATGAACCTCATCCACTCAAAAAGGAAGGTGGTGCTAACAGTACCAGGATGAAGAGAAACATGTGCTCAATGAGCAACTGGGGGCTTGGAAAGCAACTAAGACATTACACCACTTAAGGAAAGGCAGGGAGAATGCAGAGAGCCATGCAATGCCTCTCTATTAATCAGTCCTTTGCTCTCTGGATGCTTCACATGGTGCCAGGCTCCCCAGCTCCAAAGGAGTATTGCAGAACTAACAGGGATTAGGGAAGGTCAGTTCACTTTGTGAGATGAGAAAGAAAAGACATCATAGAAATATTAAATTTAAGAAATGGTCTGTAGAAAAGAGGACAAAAGTAGTGAGTGACTAGCCAGGAAATTCCCCATCTGGCACAAAATGAAGAGGGCACCATTTGATGAAAATAAAAGGTGACTAATAGCAAACTAGGTATGAGAAATACTTCTTCCTGAAAGACCTTTTCAGAGTATGCTACTGATGTCAGTAATTTAGTATGTATCTAATGCGTTTGGGATAATAATTAGGTACAGAATGCATCCATCATAGAAGGAGTCAGGAGATTTCATACCAGAGAGCTTAAGCCAGCCCAACAGGGCTCTTGATGGGACTTAACATCCAAGCACCTGGACAAAAGAAACAAGGAATGCTCCGTGTCTTCCTGTTGTGGAGTTTACACCTCTCTGCAGCATCTAGTTCTGGTCCTGCCACAGAGCAGAAACCAGGTGGACCATGAGGACCTGCTCCAGACTAGCAATTCTTAGGTTCTCAGCTTCTCCCAAACTTGAAAGACAGATGATTATAATAATACAGGAGGTGACATGAGGAAAACATCTAAGAAAATGAAGTATGGTTTCCAGCTTTCACGTAGAGGTCAATAAACAGGGTAACTTCTTTTTTCTTGCAGTTTCAGGCAGTTTGGCAGGATCTTTTTTGTGTTGGTATATCAAAAGATAAAGGGATTATGAACAAAAACATGAAAGTGAAAATCTGAAGAGCTTCAGTAAAATCAAAAAGTCCTCCTAAAGCTACTGCAATAGCACAAACGTTTTTATAAATGGCAAAAATATACTTCATTTAGGTTTTTGTAACTTCAGTGCTTTATTTTCCTTCAAAACTTCTATCTCATATTACACCTGGCATGCTCTGTGTGCCTCGTAATGCACTTCTATGCAAAGCCAGAGAATGTATTGACACAAACAGTGCAGCACTCGGCTACTTCATCACACATGAACCTTCCTGCTTCACTGTCTGCTGTAATAAATGTTCCTTACACAGATACGATTTCACTGATCTTTGACCAGAATTAGAAACATGTATTTTTGCCTATATTTCTTTTTCTTTCTCTCTCACCTTCATTACAGCACTGAATGTGACACCTAGCTAGTTCTCTGTATCCTCGAACTATGTGGACCACCTTCCCTGAGGCTCCACTTGGCAGCCCGTTGACATGTTTCTTGATTATCATCCTGCTATCACAAGCGCTGACAAATCAGCATACATTTCTTTCACCTATCACTGAATTCTGTGTGATTGTGTCTTTGTCTCCTGGTGCATGAATAGGAGCACTTTCTTGGTATCTCTTTGAGAATGGTCCTCCCTAAAGCCCACACGCACTTCATCTCCTTCAGCCCCTCTGCATTCACGACACTGAACAGTGCAAAATCAAGCTAGATAAGTATTTCATTTCCTTACTGAAACTTTTATTTCAGCCAGTACACCCCAGGAACAGATCACACCAGCTACTGATGTACCGCTTGCACCTAGCCCAGCCACCTCACAACCTTCTTGCACGGTATTTATCCTTTCCTAGTACAAAGAATAACAGCCTTATTTTTTTCAGTAGAAAATTAGAACTGTTGTCTGCCTGGCAATCATGTCTTGGGAGTGGGTACAACACATTGTCAGGAATATTTTACACAATCACTGGCAGAAGAGGAGGTGCTCTGAATGTGGCAAGGGTACCGACTGGCAATGAAGCTGTTATCTCAGCATCATTACACCTCAGCTGAGCAAGAAATTACGAAGGATCAACCATGTTCTCATGATTGAGTAAAAAAAAATGACTCTAGCTTAAAATTCTCACTCATAAAGGTGGAAAAGAAGAAAGTACTGTACTTCCTATAGTATCACTCTTCTATAACTATATATAACCTATGTAATTCAATAACCTGTTTTATTGGAGTGCATAATACAATCAGTGTCAGTGCTGAATTCATTTTCCCTGACAGAGAAAACTTGCCTGAAATAGCTTGAGATGTGTCTCTTTTAGTCCAAATCCCAACATGCACCAATCACCCCACAACTATTTTGTCTCCTATGCATCTTTTCGTAGGTTTTTCTTTTTTATTTTTATTGCTTGTTAAAATTAGCACTGAGGAACAGGTTTGCCAAATTAAATATCATCATACAGAGGTCTACAATCAGTTGTTATATAGACATTCATGCACCTTTATCTCCAATATATTTGAAAGAATGTGAATTAGTTACAATGGGTTAATTATTGGCGAAGGAACTCATTGCAACTCAGAGTAGCTCTACATTTGCTGAGATGAGTAACGCTCAAGTAATCTCTGTTTTTCTCCAGCTGGTGATGAGAGGCTAATATGTAGAACCTCTGCGCTAACACCCCCTAAAGACAGCTAAGATGAATCCAGCTGCTTACCTGATATAATTTTGGATGTTTTTTAAAAAAAATATCTACTGGACACTAAAATGAATATACATTTACCATGATTTTGAGTAGGTATTTTAATTATTCTCAAGTTTCATTTGAGGAACCGTATGGAGCCCAATACTTTTTGATGACTATGACATTCAGCAGAAAGGGTGGTGAAACCCAAGAGCTGGTGATTCTTCATCCAACTGTGCCATTTTAGTGTAAATGCTGGAAGGACCTAGACAAGATCCACCATCCTGGTTGCTGCTTATGTTCATATCTAAAACCAGTGTTAAATGTGACATAGCAGAAGGCAGGAAATAGAACAGGGATAAAAATCAGTTGTGGGTTCTCACCTCTAGGAGCTCCCTGCCCCTGAGATGTTCAGCACTAACAAACATACAACAGCTTGCAGGGCTATCATACATAACCTGTACTAGCCATTTATTCTGAAACATATTCTGGTTTCAGGCCAGTTTTCTGATTATTAAGCCCAAATCAAAGTATCATTCATACATGAGTTGAATAGAAGGCAAGAGTTTGCTCTCATAATTAATATACAAAAAGAACGAATGTTCTTGTATGGCAAAACACTTAAGCCCATGCTATATTTTTACCCGAACAGGGATACATTTGAGTCAAGGCCGATGCAAGACAAAATGTCAGGTCTCTGAACACACAGCAACTATCTTCCCCATCCACCATCATTTACGCTTGCAAGGACAGAAGAACTCAACAAATTTCCTGCCTAACATCAAGCAGTCCCAAAGGTGTAAGATCATAGAATCACAGAATAACCAGGTTGGAAGAGACCCACCGGATCATCGAGTCCAACCATTCCTATCAAACACTAAACCATGCCCCTCAGCACCTCATCCACCTATGCCTTAAACACCTCCAGGGAAGGTGAACCAACCACATCCCCGGGCAGCCTCTGCCAGTGCCAGATACAAATTAACAAACCATACTGGATTAAAATCACAACAGAAGAGAAACCAAATCAATGCTATTATAAGAAATCAACCCTAAAGAATATCATTGGTATTTTCACTTTAGAGCTGCAGAATAAACTGGAAGTTTAGAAAAGGAAGTGACAGCATCATTCATTTTTATTATTATTCATGCTCCCAGCACTATGACTTACATAAGACCAGTTTGCATTTTAGACCCTTCCTCCAACTCAGATGTTTGCTTTACATATAGCAAGGGACGCTATTTGATATTAAATAAATGACGGCATTATGGATGTCTAGAGAAACTTATCAGAACAGCCCCTCAATATTTCACAAAATAATTAAAAGGCAAGAGCTCCAAAAGATTAGTGCAATTCTGAGTTGGTTACTTACCTGTTTGAAAATGCTTTCAAGCAATTTTCCAAAAAGCCTTTTGGTGTAATTCATGCAGGCTTTCAGTAGATTAAAGAAAACGTAGATTCCTTTCAAAGGAAAAAGAAATGGCCTAAAACCAATTTATTAGTGGTCAAGGTCATAACACAGGCAGTGAGACTTAGGATTGAGGATCTTTCCAAGAAATTTTGGGAAGAGGCACTGCAGTTACTGTAAGAGTAATCAGCTGGATCTCCTATTCAGTGATGAAGTATATGCATTCAAATTGTATAATTTACATATGGAAGGAGGTCAGGAAGGATTAAGAACAAAAATACATAACCTGATTAGGTATTCAAGATCAGGATGTTAGAAGGACTTATTCAATGAATATTCAAGGTCTTTGCCTCCCAAAGGTTGAATCGTACACATGCAATACATTGAGTACATACCAGAAGTCTGGTCAGAAAACTAAAGTTCCCATCACTGTGCATCAGTATACACTCATTCCAAGGTGAAATCAGACTTTTTTTTCTTGTTTATTACCTCTTCTATTTTACCTAGTGAAAATAAAGTTGGGGAATATACACAGGCAAGGAAGAAAAAACTGTGACCTGACAGGAACATGTAGGTGCATTTTTAAGAGAAGCAGATGGCATTTCCTAATTATCCTTCTTAATTTGTGCAACATTTAATGCAAGACAGAATGTCACACTGTACCGCTTTAGCCTTTTACTTGGGATAGATGACACAAGGGGATGATCTGATCATCACCTGCTTTCTTTGATTCACGCTTTGCTTCCTTATGAAGAATGTCATTTAATTAAAAAATTAAAGTACAGACAAGCACAACTGCAAGACCAAGCCAGCTTTCCAGAAAGAAAACTGAGCTGAGTTTTTGTAAATGATGTGCACTTTCCCTAATAATCATAAAATGTGCCTTGTACTGGGTTAAGTTAGAAAAGGTTGGGTAATGGTCTCACAGGAATAGCACTCTGCTGGAAAGCAGAGATGGGTTCCAACTCTGAAGAGCCTCCTGGTTTTCTCACCTTCTCCCAGCTATTGTTCTCTCATCCTGCTATCAAAGAAACTGTAAGCAGCATGAGCATTTTATATCTCCACTAATTGCACATTCTAGGAAAACAAAACAACGTAACGTTCATCACACGTAATGTGCAGCATCATAAGGCATCAGTATGAATAGGAACATGTTTCAGATGAGACGGCACTGCTACTCTCTTCCTGTTTCTCCCGGGTGACTCATCACACTGAATCTGGGACAATAAGGAAATCCACTGACAAAACAGCACCAGCTGCAAATGCTTTGTGTCCTAAGATCCTGTAAACTTGGAAAAAAAACCTATCAAAAAAAAAATCAAGAAATCCAGCATTCAGACTGATAGTGCAGCAAAGGACTGACTCCTTCCATAATAGTCATAAAATTTTCCATAAAAACCCAGAAGGACTAAAAAGAAGACTTTGGTCCTGCTAGTGAGAAGATAATGGGGCCAGGTTTTGAGGTGCTCCTGTTTGATTTCCACTATGCCCAACCTATTACCTGTTCTCTGAGGTCAGCTCCAGACAAAGCAATGCAGGGCTCAAGCAGTATCAGAGAAAAAAAAAAAAGCAGCAATAAAATGAACATTTTTGCACACACTTCATTAGCATCTAGAAAGAGAGATGGAGGAAAGCCACTGCTCTATGTACAGTTGAGGTAAGACAAAGCCCAACACTATTCTAAGACAAAAAGAGGACTGGAACGGGTTGGTCAGTCACTGGAGAGGTGGTTGATGCCCCAAGCCTGTCAGTGTTTAAGAAACAATTGGATAATGCCCTTAGCAACATGCTTTAACTTTTGGTCAGCCCTGAAACGGTCAGGTAGATGGACTAAATGATCGTTGTACGTCCCTCCCAGTTGAAAGAGACTATCCTGTTTGAATAAAGCTTTCAAGTTTTTAGGGAATCAAGTAGGCGCTGAGAATAATCTGAAATAATCCATGCAAGTAACAGCTAAGACAGTGCCCCTGCAGTGCACTTCCACAGCAAGAGTCTCCTCCCAGCCTTGATCCCAAAAGGATAGGTTCATCTCAGCCAGGCATCTCACACATGCCATACATACCACACCTGTCAGATAAGGCATATGAAAGTCCATGTATCCTAGCTAAAGCCTTCAGCTTTCCTGTTCCACATCTGTCCCTTGAACTACACTCATTCAAAGCTCTGTCATCTTTCCAGCCCCAAGGAGTAGGTGTCTTACAACATCCTGAAGGTCCTGTCCTTTCAAAACCCAGCAAGAGAGTCACGAGAACTTTTTTCAGCAAAACTTGCAAACCTGCCAAAGCATGTGTCTTCAATCATTTGCACACATTTCATTAACTTATGTTAACTGGACAAGGCTCTGAGCAACCTAACTCAAATTGGACCTGATGATTTCCAGAGGTCCTTTCCCGCCTGAATCATTTGGTGATTCTCCTTCAGATTTATGGGACAACTACAACTGGAAAAATATACTGAGGACTGAACCTGCTGGACATTCATTTGGATTCTGGTCCCGTTTCATTATTAATGCAAAATGGAGCAGGATTATAAATAAACAGGAAAAGCACCCAGAAATATCCTTACACTTTGCGGTCATTCTTGAAACAAGAGTATACAGGTTCAAACGATCTCAGAGAGAGCTGCAGCTCTCTTTTCCATATCCCTCAAAAAAATTCCTAACCTTGGGACTACTCGGTTGAAGGCGAAAATTAGCACATCTCTTGGCTCTTTGTTTCTTCTAATTTTCTCCTAGATGATTGAAATTAAACATTTTGGGTTGAATGAAATAATTTGTAGTAAATGCAACCAGACTGGCTGGCAGGCAAATGAGGTGTTTGAACAAGAATAAATATTAATTATTATTGAAACTGAATGGAATTATGTTTATGTTTTTGGTTTGTTTGCGAAATTAAACATAAAAACACTACCACAGCCCACATTGGAGAGGCAGCATAGAAGCCGGCAGAGCTGGGAGCAGAGAACAGAGATGACATGGCGTGATGCAGGAACCCAAATCTGGAGCCAGGACCTGGAGGAAGCCCTGAGAACACTGCTGAAACCATGCTTAGGGACTGATGAAGAATGATTTTCCTAAGCCTTCTGGGCAGAATAATGATAGACACTGGCTACTTAAGTCCCAAACTGTAAGCAAAACAGATTTATTTGCCCCTCAAAATGTATCTTTTCTCCTGGTAATCACCATGTCTGCGAAGACTTCTCTTTCATGTTTTCACAGATACATTTTCCTTGTTTTTCCCATATCCTGGTGAATATACCTGAAATATTGTTAAAGGAAGAAAGCCAATTTGTCACACCTGGTTTTATTTTTAAAACGATGTCATGCCCTGTTCTTTAGTAGAATCCTGACAAATTGTTCACTTTGAAAAAATCTAGTGTTTTATACATTATTTATAAAAGGTTGTGTATGTATATTAGCAGAGATGGGGGGAAAAAGTCAGTCTACAGGATTAAAAGATAAGGAGGCTGTTGATCTTGTGGCATGGGAACAGCACTGGAGGCTTACAGTTTCTGAATAATACCTGCAAGGCAGAAGGCACAGCTACCAGATGACACTAAGTTTCCTGAAACTGCTGCATAGGTGCTACAGAAAGGGACAGAAAGGTGTACTGTCTCACAGACATCTATGACTGATTTACTTGAAATAATTAACTGGATGTGAAGGAAACCTCTTGAACACACCCCGCCTGCCCTTGCCAAGAGTCACTCTGCCACAAACATGAGACTCCAGGATAATGTTGTTGAGCTTTGGGGTTTTTTCATGTGGCAATTAGAAACATTAAATAATCCTGTGACATGCACTGTAAAGCCTGGGACATGCCAGTGGGACAGGATCCATAGATGCCATGCCTGCAGGATGTTATGAGATGCTTTTGGCATTCTGTGCCCTGCAACATCCCTCCTCCTAACAATAATAACCATTGCCAACAACCACAAGTTCACGACCTTATCATTGCAGCATCCCTTCATAAGATTAGTTGGGAATCCCAGTGTCATGTTTTATCTCTAAAGCCTTGGGTCCAGGCACAGCACACATCTCGCCCAGAAAGTCGGGTGCATTCCAGTCCAGCAGAAAAGCACCTATAAACATCTCTCTTTTTTTTTTATGATATGCATTAAGTTTGCAAGCCTGCTTTAAATCAAGTAGTCTGATGTCTACTTAAGTTTTTGCAATAAACTGGCCAATCATTAAAAAAAAACAAAGAAGAAGAAGAAGAAGAAGAAGAAGGAGAAAACATTTAGGAGTCAAGCAAATGCTTCCTGAAAGTAAATTAATATCATAGAAAGGTTTGGGTTCACACACAGAATCACACAGAATCACCAGGTTGGAAGAGACCCACTGTATCATCAAGTCCAACCACTCCCACAAAACACTAAACCATGTCCCTCAGGACCTCGTCCACCCATAACTTAAACACCTCCAGGGAAGGCGAATCAACCACCTCCCTGGGCAGCCTCTGCCAGTGCCTAATGACCCTTTCCGTAAAAAACTTCCTCCTAATCTCTAACCTAAACCTC
>WAAB01002020.1:69522-119575 GCA_013389865.1 Piaya cayana
AACCCCACTTGTGACTGGCCTCCAGCTGGATTTAACTCCATTTCCCACCACTCTCTCGGCCCGGCCTTCCAACCAGTTTTCTACCCAGGAGAGTGTGCGCCTGTCCAGGCCAGAGGCTGACAGTTTCCGAAGCAGAATGCTGTGAGAAACTGTATCAAAGGATTTACTGAAGTCCAGGAAGACCACATCCACAGCCTTTCCCTCATCCAGCAGCCAAGTCACTTTGTCATAGAAGGCAATGAGGTTAGTTTGTCAAGACCTGCCTTTTGTAAACCCGTGTTGACTGGGCCTGATCACCCAGTTCTCTTGCAAGTGCTTCATGACAGTGCTCAAGATCACCTGCTCCATGACTTTCCCTGGCACTGAGGTCAGGCTGACACGCTTGACCTGATCCAAATAATTCAAAGCTGGACATTCATCATGCAAGAAAATACATTCAGTGCTTGAGAAGAAGAAATATAATGCTCTGGACTCAAGACCTATCTTGATACTCAATATACTTTCAAACCAGAGTACAATAAAATGACCTTACACAAAGAGGACTTAAAACTGTCACTGATGAGAAGCCAACTAGCAAGAGAAGTAGGCCACAGTTAAGTGGAAAAAATCCCCATGTTACCACAAGATTACTGTAATAAATACCAGCAATATTTTTGAGGGGTACAAACAACATCATACTTTCATAAGTTATTGTTCTACATTTTTTCTTGCTCCTTGATCTCAGGGCTTCAAAGATTTGTTTATTATAGTAAAAAGAAATATTTCAGCACAGATTCCTGTTTGGGATGACTGGTATCCAAGGAAAAAAATGCACCAGCTGCCTGGAGCTGTTTGCCATTCTTATTTACCAACAGAATGAAGCTCTTGCACATTATCTGTGTGGGGTTTTTTAAACAAGAAATATTGGAAATAGCTGCAGATAGCTTACACTTCTACAAAATCTTTACAAACCCTTTATCCAAGCAACTCTTGGTGCTTTGAGGGGTAAGCATGTAATCACAGAGAAAAATTTGGAGATGTAAGGCTTTTACACAGCTTTTTTTATCTCTAAGTCTTTGTTTACTCCAAAAGTCATTGGAGTAGAATCTACATTAAGGAAAAATCATAGAATCACAAAATAGTTTGGGTTGGAAGGGACCTTTGAAGGTCATCCAGTTCAAGCCCCTGACACAAGCAGGGACATCTTCAACTACAGCAGGTTGCTCCATCTCACCCCATCTTGAATCTTTACAGGGACGGAGCATCTATCACCTTTCTGGGCAACCTGCAACAGTGTTTCATCACCGTTATCATAAAAGACTTCCTCCTTATATCTAGGTCTGAATCTACCCTACAAGAGGATTCCTCAAAACTCTTCACCTCAGGTAGCCTGAACTCAGACTCCTCTTTGGTGCAAGTGAACCCTGCTGCCAGCAGCTGCACCCTTGCTGTAAGCCTGATACATCTGTACTTCACTAAACCGGAACTCCTGTAAAAACCTCTGCATGATGAAGTCTTTTACTATCTCATGAATCCTGGCTTACAATCACAATACCCTTTGATACAGAAGTGTCTTCTCCCTCATATTACTAAAGTAACTGAATAGAATTAATTTGTATTTAGGCTGATTTAAATAAGATGAATTCCAATAGTGAAATCAGAAAAATTCCCCCTCCCTTCCAAACTAATCCATTACCTCTTGCCTTTTCCATACCTGCTAAGTGCAAGAGGGAGGGAACCGTTTTTCTGTGTCTGAAGATTTCTTAGTGCATTTCACTGTAACTGCTGGCATCAAACTTAAGAAACACAAAATGCTTGTATTTTGTTAACTAACGTGCCTTGTAAAGTTAATTCACTGGTCACAGAAATGCAAATAACTCAAGTAATGTAAAAAGAAACAAAAAAAGCAACAAAAGCTACAAAACCCACTCAGTATGAAAGCTACTTATTTGAAGTATTATTAATAACTTGTTATTAATAAATTATATTAGCTATATCCTTTATTGCTAATGATAAGGGGCATGGTTTAGTGGTTGATAGGAATGGTTGGACTTGATGATCCTGGAGGTCTTTTCCAACCTAGTGATTGTGTGATTCTGTGAAATGCTACTGAGGAAAAGTAAATGCCCTCTAAACGCACACACAGAAACTATTTTGAATGCCACACATGTACAAAATTCCGCAGAAAAATTTAGAAATATACAGCCACATACCTTACAATCAGCATAATTTACCATGTGTGGGAATAAGGCTGAATACAGGAATTATGATAAATGCAGGAATGGGGCTGAACGTGGGGGAAAATGGGACTGAGTGTTCCCCCCACTCCACCCACCTTGATGGGCTGAATACGAGGCTTGAAAAGCAAAGTCAGTGGAGATGCTGCACATTGCTCATCAGAACAGTATTCACCAAGGGCATCTATCTTTCTGAAGCAAGGAACGGAATGCTGGGGAACAGGCATAGCCAACCCCTGCTATCATGAAGGAGCACGATTCGCCCACAAAAGTCTGGTACAACTACCCAATTATTTCCCAAGAAGATGAATCGTAGCTGCTGCTCTGACAACACAGTCCTCCAGTTGACCTGTACTCATTATAACATCATTGGAGTATCAATATAATACCAAAAACAACCTCTACACCAAAGGCTACCCACCTCCTCCCTGCCTGTGTGGCAAACCACTCCCATAACTACTCTTACTGGGCACATACAGTTAAGTTTTGGCAAGCGAAGCAAGTTTTTTCTCCACCAGTCAGGGGGGTTTGATATATTGACTCAGTCACTCAAACTCCACCTAAATCTTCACCCCACAGGTGCAAATTACTATAAAATGCAAACAAAGGGGAAAGGTGGGAGGGGCAAATATCATCAAAACTTCTGGGATCAGTCAATGGGCTGGATCCCATCTCCCCTTGCTCCTGGACTCCATTGGGTTAAGACCTTTGTGTTATGCATGCTAAATATATATCTTAACATGAAGGTTAGTGCTACAAAACCCAACTATATTTTATAACTACCACTCCTAACTTAAAAGCAGAACCAAACCATCACCTTTCCCAGGAAATCTTGCTCCCAAAATAATGATACAATGTTAGAAACAAGTGTGGAGTTAGGGGAAATCAAGTTATATTTTGAGTCTGTAAGGGAAACGTAAGATCAGACACACCAGAAAGCAAAACAGCTCTGATGAATACTGAGACTTGGCAAGCAAGAGATATTAAAAACTATTCTGTTGGCTTTTATCAAATGTAAAATACTCAGAATGACCTTAAACAGCAAAAGTGTTTAATTATCCCAGAGAGAGAAAGAGTTTAGACCATTTAAAAAAGAGCACTTAGAATCAATTATAAGCTACTAAGCTAGAGAAGCCTAGAATTATTGATGAATAATGTATCTGTGTACTAGATATCTTTATGGTCCCTTCCAACCCAAACTATTCCATGATTCTATGATCTTTTAAATAAATCTGTTTTACCTCAAGAAATAGGAGCACTGACCAACACCAGCTTCATGTGAAGGGTGGGGATAACATCAGGCTAGCCTGTGGCAAGCGGTGGGAGGACTGACAGTGGTTGGAGGGATGGGGTGCTGGTATGGGCCCTCCACCTGCTGTCCAGGGGTGTGCTGGGGATGCCATGACGTGGCTGAAGCCCTGTGGAGATGAGTGGGAGGCTCCTGAGGTAGTAGGGTTCAGGCAGGAAACTTCTCCAAAACAGGTAACCTGGGAAGACTACAGGGATGCTGTCCGGTTGTATAGGGATGAGGTCAGGAAGGCCAAGGTGCAGCTACAGTTGAACTTGGCAAGGGAAGTGAAGATCAACAAGAAGGGCTTCTACAGGTACGTCAGTCAGAAAAGGAAGGTCAAAGAGAACTTACACTCACTGACGATTGGGAATGGTGACCTTGTATCAGCAGATGACGAGAAGGCTGAGGTACTTAACAACTTTTTTACCTCAGATTTCACTGATAACTGCTCTCCTCACCCCTCCTGGGTCATGGGACAGCAAGATGGTGACCAGGGGGGTAAACCCCTTCCTAATGTAGAGGAGGATCAGGTTTGTGACGATCTGAGGAACCTGAACATATATAAGTCTATGGGACCTGATGAGATGCATCCCAGAGTCTTGAGGGAATTGGCTGATGTGATTGCCAAGCCACTCTCCGTGATTTTTGAAAAGTTATGGCAATCAGGAGAAATCCCTGGTGACTGGAAGAAGGGTAACCTGCCCACTTTTAAAAAGCATAGAAAAGGCTACCCTAAGAACTACTGACCTGTCAGCCTCTCCTCTGTGCCTGGGAAATCAATGATTCCTGTGTTCAAATGATCTGAATCAGTATTTCATAGACAACAGAACACTGGAAAAAGTCCCTTTTTTAGTTTTATCATAGAATCATAGAATCACCAGGTTGGAAGAGACCCATCGGATCATTGAGTCCAACCATTCCTATCAAACACTAAACCATGTCCCTCAGCACCTTGTCTACCTATGCCTTAAACACCTCCAGGGAAGGCGAATCAACCACCTCCCTGGGCAGCCTGTTCCAATGCCCAGTGACCCTTTCTGTGAAAAAATTCCCCCTAATGTCTAGCCTAAATCTCCCCTGGCAGAGCTTGAGGCCATTCCCTCTTGTCCTGCTCCCTGTCACTTGGGAGAAGAGGTCAGCACCCTCCTCTCTACAACCTCCCCTCAGGTAGTTGTAGAGAGCAATGAGGTCTCCTCTCAGCCTCCTCTTCTCCAGGCTAAACAACCCCAGCTCTCTCAGCCGTTCCTCATAAGGCCTGTTCTCCAGCCCCTTCACCAGCTTTGTTGCTCTTCTCTGGACTCGCTCCAGAGCCTCAACATCCTTCTTGTGGTGAAGGGCCCAGAACTGCACACAGTATTCAAGGAGCGGTCTCACCAGTGGTGAGTACAGAGGGAGAATAACCTCCCTGGACCTGCTGGTCACACTGTTTCTGATACAAGCCAGGATGCCATTGGCCTTCTTGGCCACCTGGGCAGTAAGCAGTAGCAGTAAGCACCTAAATGTAAAAACCACACATTAATCCACAGTGTCACCTCTCTGCTAACCCTCTCTATGACAGTACAAGTGGCAATGACACCTCAATGCTGTCATTTCTTATTTCAGAGCTCAATCTCACTGAAGAAGCAGCAAGACAAATCTTCATAAATAAAGAGTAATTGACAGATAGCCTTGGCTAAATTTTGGGAAACAGTCTGATGGATGCAACCTGGTTTTCTGCTACTCCTTCTTACTATTTTTCTAATTCCTAACTCCAACTGATGAGAAGGAAACTCCCATTAACAACATGAACTAGCTACTTGGGGAGAAAATAAAAGCACGGGGTTTTCCTGTGGGAAGGTCATGAAGTATTTTATTTGTTTTTATAAATGAAGTCACTTGAAATATTGCTTAATGATATGCCAGTAAAGTTTTAGCTGGAGGAGTAAATGTTACTCCACTAAAAATTCCTTCATTAACTGTTAGAACGACAGAGAGAAAACTTCATTTCTGTGCATTTCCAAAGAATCTACATAGCAACTAAAAACAAAGGACCACTTTAAGTGTCCCCTTCAAAGCGTACTGTGGTTTTTCTTTTGCCCTCGTAGACATTTTCTTCCTGTGTTCAGCAAAGAATTTCAAGTTTTCAGATAGAATTTAATGCAACAAATAATTTTCAATATGAATGCAAAGAAGAACACAAGTGTTCAGATAGTACAGCAAACATAAATGTTAAAAATCACAGAGGAGAAGATAATTTTAAAAAGTGCAGACAGTACAACAAAGTAGCAGAAAAGCATATTGTACAAACCATTCTTGTGAAGGCTGATGAAGGGATCAGTTGACCTCAGAGGTCTCTGCCTTTAGTGACTTACATACTTCTGTGAGGCTCATTAAAGGCTCCAAGCACAAAGCATTAAACACTTCAAGTAAAAGTTGGTCTCCATGGGAATAGAGGACAAACTAAAAATAACTATAAGATGACATTTTAACAATTTTGCAGGAGATTGTCATGGCAATGAAGAGAGTTGTAACCTGTTGTCATGATAACCAAAGTTTTAAATTAATGGGAAAGCATTCCACTTCTACTTCATCTTTATGCATAGCAGGTCTAACATCCATGATGGGAGAATTACACATTACTGCCTTTAAGGAAGCAGACAGCTGGGAAGAAGCAAGAGCAGGATAACTCACTGTCTACTTAAAAAAGAAATTCAAACACTCCAAAGCCAAACTGAAGTACCAATAGGATAGAAAAGAGATACATGATGTCTTTTGGAGGGAGATGCTCTCCTCTGTCCTTCAGTGCTTAGATAACGTTACCAGTACTACGGGACAAGTAGCAGAAACATTGGCAGGGAGCAGGCAGGTCACTCAGGCCAACTACTCAGGTACAAGCACCGCTAACATTCAGGGAAGAAGCAACTTGATTGATTTATTGTTTTAATGGAGACAAATTAATCAGATCAAGCTAGTGTGGCTGTGCTGATGCCAACTTTTCCCTCCTTATATGGATTCCTTGCATTTTGGCATGGGAGTTTTGGCACAGGTACACTGGGTAAGCTGGAAAGTGAACATCAGTCTCATGCCCATGGATGTTCCTCCTTGCAATGGGAGTAAGAATGCAATAAGTCCCACTCATTTTTACACCACTCCATATCACTTACTTTCACTAGTTTCAGCACAATTTGAGGCATTCTCATGCTGAAGAAATGGCAGAACAGTTAAGAGCATAAGGTCATTAAGATCACAGCACATTAAAAAAAAAAAAAATCACAGTGTGTCCAGTTTCTCAAGACACCCAAACTAGGGGGGAAAAAGGACAAGAACTATAAGAGTTCCAGATAAATGGGAAAAGGGGCAATAAGTAAATCAGCAATGTTGACTAATGACTGACAAGGAGATATAGGATGAAGAGCAGAAAGATTCAATCACTGCCAACTCTGAAAAGGCATAAATGGCACATGTGCAAACCAGCTAATCTTTGCCAATCAAGGGGGACGCAAGAGATGTGATGAGGACTTGGTGGTTGTACAGTCTTCTCCACCCTGCGCACACGTGGCTCTGATGGACTCTGCCAATACATTCATTTTGGTATTGTGAATATGTGATTATGACAGAATAAACAAGAGGAAGATTAGGCATGTGTTGGGTTTTTGGGGTTTTTTTCTACATATCTCAGTGCATTTTGCTAGAGACATTGCAACAAGCTGCATGACAGAGACAACTCCCATCACCTTTGGAAACTGATATCAAACACAGAGTGTAACACACATGGTCCCTCTTGCAGCCACCATCACTTACAGCTAGCAGAACTGACCCACAAGTGTCCAGCTGGACACAGAAGCAGAAATGCATTTCTGCTCTCTCCCTCCCAACAGACAGGGAAAAGTCAACCACTAATTTTATTATTTTAACTCCCTGTGCCTTAGGGTCAGGGGCTGGAGAAGAGACAAACTTACTATATTCAAATGGATGTACCAAAGGTCAAGCACTATACCAAGATCCCTGCATGAGAAGTGCTGTTACCCTAAACTCTCTGAAGCCAACAGAAATAGATGAGTAATTGCGAATAATGATCCCCCTACCTAAGATCTGAATTTGTCTCAGATGGCCATGTGAGACCTAAGAGTCACAAATCTGCTGCTCATGCATTCAATGAGATGATGTAGATGTACACTATAAGTCTGAGTCCAGTGGTCCTAGACCCTCTATTGTATTATTAGGCTCAAGGGAAACCATGTCTTGTCTAAAGATGACATAGTTATTATTGTGTCTTCACTTATGAAAAATTGCTCTGTTCAGCCTGGAATTACTATGATAGTTAATTACACTAATATTTCCTTAACTTCTTGGAGGGGAGAGAAAAACTACTCTGGCAACAGAATGCCTGAACAGTACACATATCTCTACTCACACCTTCAACACACAGCACAAAGCGGTCTTCACCTCAAGAAATAGTTATTAATTGGAAATAAGAAAATAAGAAGTAAACAGAAGTTCAGATGTATACACATGCATATCTTTCTGAATGAAACAACTTGTTAAACTGTTAAAATCTGGGTTTTGCCCTATGATTTCCTTTACAGTTATGTGCTTTGCATTTCCTGGGAATGTCATCAACATTGATGACTCCTCTCCAGAGATGGATGCTCTTCTAAGTAATACATTAGATTTCTAAAAACAAGAGATAGAAACATCACTTTTGAGTGTAAAGGGATGGCAACAAATCAAGCATAAGGTTAAAGTTGTCCTTGGTTACTTACTAATGAAAAATCTCTTAACAATTAGTAACAAAGGTCCTCACCAGTCATTATTCCTGGGGTTCGCTCTTATATTCCTCCCTCCAACCCTCACATCCAGTAACCATTGCCCATAACCGAAGTCTTCTGAAAGCTCATCTTTTCAGCCTGATTTCTTCTTTATTCTCCTTCTTCATCAAAAGATTCAAAATTATTTTATGAGGCAAAACAAATTAGGCCTGTCACCAGGGGAGGAACCATGGGACTGACAGCAGCCAGCAGTCCACATGACATTTCTAGAAGGGATCTGTTGGAGACCTGCTTCATAGGTGAACATGGCCAGCACTGGGGTAGCGGTCACAGACTGCTGCTTTTCACTGGAATCTCAGAGTGCTGGGTTACCCTGCATCAGTGCTAAGAAAGGACCCCAGCACAAGAAAGATACCGAGCAGTTGGAGGGGGTCCAGAGGAGGCCAGAATAATGATCGAAGGAATGGAACACCTCTCCTATGGAGAAAGGCAGAGAGTTGAGGTTGTTCAGCCTCAGGAAGAGAAGGCTCCAGGATGACCTTATTACAGCCTTTCAGTATGTAAGAGGGGCTTCTAAGGAAGATGGAGAGAGACTTTTATACCAAGGCCAGTAGTGACAGGACACAAGGGAACAGTTTCAAACTGAAAGAGGGTAGATTTAGATTGGACATAAAGAAGGATTTTTTTTTATGGTAAGGGTGGTGAGAGACTGGCACAGGTTGTCCAGAGAAGTTGTGGATGCCCCATTATTGGAAGTGCTCAAGGTCAGGTTGGATGGGGCTTTGAGCAACCTGATTGAGTGGCAGATGTCCCTGCCTGAGGCAGGCGGTTGGACTAGGCAATCTTCAAAGGTCCCTTACAACCCAAACTATTCTGATTCCACAACAGACCAAAGCAGATGCAAGAAGTGCCCCCAGTAGTGGATGTGTAGTGGACAGCAGCTTAGCTGTAAGTTCCATATCCTGCTCTGCCCACAGGAGACTAATTATCTCCACCCCGTCCCTGCCTTCCACTGATGACATGAGGAGGATCATTAGAACCAACAATCAGCAGCAAATGCAGCCAGTTTATCTGTAAGCAGTGGATTAGCTCCTTTATGCTTTACTTTATAGCACAAGTAGAAGGCCATCCCACAGAGGAGCCCATCACAGTGATATGTTGGTAGAGTGGCCAGGAGCAGTGATGTTGGCAGCAGAGATGGTCAAATCCCAGTCAGAGCAATCACAACACTTTTTTTTACTGCTCTCATTCCTGCTCTCTGAAGGAGGCAAAACATACTTGCAAAATTAAATCACCTCTCCATCAGCACATGTGAGAGAAAAAACAACATAGTGGCAGATAACACATTACTCATTGTGACTGGATGTGTGGAGACATTTCAAGCAGTAGCATAATTTTCTTCCCAGCTAAACAAAGATTTATTGGATATGATGAGCTCAATGGAGAAACCATGTTTTCCAGACTCTCAAAAACCTATGCTTAGGTGAAACATCCACCCCCAGAGGTCAGCTCCAAGCCACAGAGACCCACAGGGTTGCTCCAGCAGTGCCACCCCAAAGAAGTGCTGAGCGTAAAACTAATGGTACTTGTGGCAACCAGAACAAGGATCATAAAGATATCTCCTTGTGATGCTACCTTACCTCCTCAAAACCACTGGTTCTTCACCAGAAGACTAACTTTGCGCCTTGCCACAAAAGCTTCGTTTTTTGACCCAGCTTGAAGACTGCACCTCCTTCTTGGCCTTACACAAAGTGACCGCAGGGATTCAGTTTTATAAGACAAGGCTGCTGTGAAACATGTTTATTGTAAAAAGACCTGGAGATGGGGATTCCTGTAAGGAAACAAGCACTTCTCAACATCAGCAGAAACTCAAGGGTCCAGGACGGGGGACGGACCAGGGTGGGAGAGGGGAGGGGAAGGAAAAAAACACCATAACACTAAAGAGTCTTTCAGGACTCATTTATTTGAGCAGTGCCAAGCCAACTCACTGATGCAATATTTTCTTCCTGCACTCTGAGCCAGGGCTTTGGGATCTAATAAATCATCACTGGCCGCAGAGACATTAAAATTCTAGCCCAGTACTGCATTAGATGAAATGAGGCCGAATGCCAGCAAGCTCAGGGAGAGGGAAAGGCAGGCACATGCACTTTAAAATAACTATATGAATGCGTTTGCATATAAGCAACTTCTGATTCCAGTTTCAGAGGAGGCTAAATCTAACACAAACAGAATAGCGAAACAGATTAACAAGCCAGAGCTCAACCACACTGCTTTGGGTAAGCTGATCCCCATTAAACTAAAACTAAGACGTTAGGTATAAAACACAGTAGAAAAATAGACTTGGTAATTTACAGATATGGTACAAACCAGGGAACTATTTCTGAAGCTTATAAAATTCTTTTACAACCTCATACCAGATCACATTTCTCTATGTACAGACCTCTGTGCAGTATCACATTGACTGCATATAGCGTAAAAAGTAATTGTGCACTAGTAGAGGAGAAAAATTCAATATTTAATCTACAAACATGTTTCCAGAAGTCAAGTCACAAAATTTCTATTTATTACCTTCAGACTGCAAAAATATAACAAGTATCTAACTATTTATTTGCTGTGCCATACAAAAAAAGGGGAGGGGGAGGGAAGAAAGGCAGTAAATATTACGGGTTTTCAGTGGATCATGAGGCAGTATAGGAGCTTATTTTCAATTATTTATTTGAGGCACCTGGGGATTTAAGAGGTATTGAATGTGTGGTGTGCAAGTATGCACAGAGAAAAACAAGCACAGATATTAATTTGAACTGCAAATGGCAGGAAAAAAATGCAGAAAAAGCCATTTATTTCAGATGCAGTGAGACTTAAACTTAGAAGTGAGAGACTCCAAGCAGGCAGGGAGTTTCAATGCTAGGAGACATTTTCATTTTGTTTTACAAACAACTTCCATCTCAAATTCACACAATGACCAGGACCCACTCCAGTGCCATGGTGCCCATCACAGAGGCTCCCAAACCATTCTGTGGAGAATCACTGACCCATTTAGCAATTGCTGATGGACTTCTGCCAGCCGATGCTGACTCTCTGCACCTCCAGAAGGAAGAATTTTAAAAATTGATCTAATATTTTTTCCACAATTGCTACCATTAGGGGAGAGACATCATGAATTCATGAAAGGTGTGCTAGATCGGAAACAAGGGCAGGAAAGTCCCCAAAACAATCTCTCAGTTGAGTAGCTTCATAGTAGGAACGCCACCCACATCAGCAGCTTTCTCAACAGAAAAACTGGATATCCATATATAGTTACAGGGAGGAGAATAATAATTAGAGGAGTTTGGAAAGCAATGAGGCTGAAATAAGTCTAAAATTTAATGTATGGCAAATCAAGCATAACTTGGCAATGTGACCTAGAGGCATGGAGAACTGAAGTGCCACAGACACCACACCATGAGGGTCAATGTGATCTTTGCCTACAGATAGGCTCCTTGTCAATCAGCAGCATAGAAAGGGAACATAAAGGAAAACATATGGAGGTAAAAGTAACACACAAGAAAAGAAGTTTTAAATGGTGTAAATCAATGCAAGCATAGCTAAAGCAAAGACAAAGAAGATGGCTTAGAAACTCTAGAGAAATTCTATGTATTAATAAAGCCACTAAGCAACAGTTTCATTCTATGATATACAGAGACTAAGAAATAAGACAAGGAAAAATATCACGTTCACCGATTTTAATTCTGAACATACATTTTTAAAGTCAAAATCACAGGTTAGAGTTTGTTTATACACTATGTAAGACAGAGCCTGGGTAGGGCTCATTCTTGAAAATAAAGCTTAGTTCTTCTCAAAGTGAATGAAGACTTATAGGTTATATGCCAATACTCTGCAGAAGTAACGCATATACAAGAAAATTCTCTGTTCACCTTTTATTTTCTTTAAATGAAGGAGTACTTCCCTGTTCTAAACATGTTTCCAAGGCCACCTCTTTTGTTCCACCTATGGGTTTTTTTTCTTCTCTGCCTTATACACATTTTCTCCAGTCCTTCTCAGCCCCAGTCATTTAATCTTTTTATTTCTCTTCCACTACAGGGAAAAACAAAATCAATATTGCTGCCAAGAAATGAGGCAGAGCATAAACCAGTTCCACATACCAACCAAGCACACGGGATTAAAAGGCACACAATAGGGTCATTCAGGAAAACATAACATGAGTTTTGTTTGCTTTTAAGATCTGAGACTACTCTGTTTATTTACAACACAGGGAAACTCAAAAGCTTGTAAAATCTTACACAAACAGTTACAAAATAAGTCATGAAGGATGTTCCCCAAAGTTTCTGTGAAACCGCTTGGAAGGTTGACACTAGCTGAATCAGTCTCCAAAATAGCTAAGCCTACAAGCATCTATAATGAGATGTTACAAACTCTTTTCTTCAAAGGAGCCTTACTATGCCTCCATTTTTAACACTAAAGAGAAAGAAGTCTTTTGTCTTGAAGCATAGGTATATGCCACCCACACTTCTGTCTACGAAGACCTATTTTGCATAGCAACCCACATCCATCCATGTGTGAGTGCAATGGGGTGACCTCCATGCCCATCATCCAACAGTGCAGCTGTTGGCAGAGGAACCACCCAAATACAGTCTGTGGCTATTGCACATTCATAAATAACCCCATTCTCACCCTAAACCTGTCTGCTTCCTTCTGCCTTGCTCCCCAAAGGAGAAAACTTGTCCCTCATTTCCTTAAGGTTTTTATGCTTTCATGGTTTTGAGAAAGTCCATGATTTAATTTATTACAGAGATGGTGAATTAGCCATCGTTGATCAGTTACCCAGAGCACTGAAACTCAAACAGCTTCCAACACTGAGAAATTCAGCAAGATGTTTGGAAGTATTCCTGTACAAAAATTATGTGTTTAAACATAAAAATAACAAGAGTCTACACAAGTCAGAGCTCATTCTTCTCCCAGTCAAGTATGATTTTCCCGTCTGCTCTATACACACCAATTAATAAACATGAAGAAATGCCAGGGGAAAAATATTCACTGTACCCACTTCATACATTTTTAATCACCCTGAAATCAATTCAACCCCCTGAACACAGTTTAAAATTCCTGTTCTACAGAACCGGTAAGCAATGGATTGCCTAATTAAATCCAGAAATGGCATCTTCCAATCAATTGAAGGGGTAGACGTGCATGCAGATCTTCCAAGCACAGGAGAAGATAAGGAAGAGAGCACCCCAACCTTGCCTGCTCCAGCATCAAAGCCATTTGCCCTGCTTTCCTCAGTGCTTCCCACAAATGTGCTGAGGAATGCCAAAAAGAAAGGGAAAAAAGTTATGTTTATCATCATCATATACAGCAGTTCTGAAAGATCTTGGTTTTCCTGGACAAAGAACTAATCTGTTATCAAAGGCCTGGCCTTTCCAGAGAATAATAGAGCAAAATTTTAATTTGAAGTGAATACGAAAGGTTGAAATCAAGCCTAGAATTGTCTTTGTCCCACAAAGGGTACACAAAGAATAATAAAAAGACAACTTTAGAAATCCTGTGGAACATCCTTCCATCATCTACAAAACGGGAGGCTTTCAACATACCAATAAATTAAATTACCAGTCAAATGTAAATCAGGTCAGTCCTCACACGTGCAGTTGTGTTTGAGGTTCCACAACAAATACAAATGATACAGATTAGGACAGAAACACACGTGAGAATCTCCTGTCCTGCCAACAAAACAAATGACCGGAGGGTGGACAATGCTGATTCCCTCTGTTAATCATTATGTCCCAACAAATGTTGTGGTTTCACCTTGGGGAATAAAAGACAAAACTTGGGACTTCGCAGTTTGGGAGTATCACAAACAGCCCAGCTCAGGGATGCATCTTGTTCATCTGGAGAGTTTGGAGGTCCTGTGAAGAGAACCCAAATCACAAGTGGGGGACCTTAAGTGTCAGAGGAAGCACTGGAACTTTCCATGTCCAAAAGGATAGAGCTGGGCTCACTTACATGCAACAGCAGAGGTACGGAGGGTCCTAAAGGACACCCACCCTCAGCAATCACTGCTGATTAACATAGTGAAGTTGACTGCATTTCTGTTCCCTACCTTTCTTCAAAGATTTAGACAGAATTAGACTCTTATTGCTGTACAATTTTTGCTTCAGACTTGTGCAGCCTGCCAGCATGGTTGACACACATAAAAGCATCAGCTCAGACAAATCCTTAACCCTTTCAGGAATGCCTCCTAGAGATCTCAAAAATTTCGGACACACAAGAATAATATCAAACCAACGCCTTTCCACAAACACTAAAAATTTGTAATTAAGATGATGACTTGCATATTTTCTTACCTGCCACACTTACACTCTATCACAACATCCTGTAACTATAGCTGCACGTGTGCATGGTAAACTAGAATTATATTACTGTCATATATCTTCATCAATAGTCTCAAAAATCCCACAGAGAGACTGCCATTTGAAGAAGGAAAATCAATTCAATTGGAAAGCAAATTAACCCAGACCTTGCAGACAGCATAAAAAAAGGCTGCAAAGTGACACAGGGAGACACTGCACTTTTCTACATATAAATGATAAAACTAGCCAGGACTTCTCATTAAATTATCTGAAGTAAGAGTATTTTATGCTTTAAAATGAAAATGATACATTCATTACTTGAGAAAGAGTATACTGGGTCAATTACTTGCAGCTACATCACAGATGAATTGCAATGTGATTCAAAGTCTTCCTTGCTTTAGACTATTCCTTTCCTTCCCCAAAATACTTCAGTAAATCTTGTGCAGGACAAAACTTGCCAGCTAGCGTTGACTACTCATTTCGCTTCCTAAAAGCGCCTCTGAGCAGTCTAGGTTAATCCACTTGGGAAATGCAACTAAACCGAACCCAGTTTCACAAAGACCTTTTATTAAAAGGTGTCAGGTTCCTCCTGGTGAAAGGAGTCCAGCTCCTGGCACCATGTAGGTGTTTGCCAGCTGGGTCAGGCTAATGGGCTGCAAGTGAGAAGGAAAAATAGCTAGGATGGAGTGGAAGACTCCAGGGAATGAGCAATGCAAGAAGAAGAAGGACCAGAAAAACAGCAGAGGGTCTTGGCTGACAACCTTTCCCAAAAAGCCAAGTACAGGAGTAGTAATGGGTGCTACCTTACAGCCCCCTCTCTGAGACAAAAAAAACCCAACCAAGTGGAGAATCAGCAGCAGATCCACAGCAGAAACCTGAGTCCATGATGGAAGCAAATCTTTAGCAAAAGAGAAAAAGGAATTAAGCAAAAGAGACAAGGTTCACTTGCAAAAGAGACAAGAGAAGTCCTGCAGCAAAGACATGGGAATGCTGTGTACTCCATCTGACAAACCAGTTAAAGAAGGTCCCTGGGAGAAGCAGAAGCCACCAGAATGAGGGTATCTATCATGTTCAGATACTGTCATTTGCATTCCCAAGCCTTACGTGCAATAGTGGCAATAAAGTGGGAAGTTCCCAGCCTGTATCTGCTCAGATTTAAGGATGTGAGGAACTGGCTGCTATAAAGATAAACTCCCAGACAGGACCACGCTGATCCCAAGATGTTCTGGGGAAAATTTCTTGAGAGCTGCAGGTTGGAGACAAGGCCCATGTGGTAGCACACACTGAGCATCACCCTGGAGATGTGAACTCCTCTAGACCTGCAGCAATGGGGCTGCTCATGGCTAACCGACTATCAAAAGAACAAGTGCCTTAGGTATCAAAACTCTGAAATGCACCTTTTTATTAACCAAACCAGAGGATTAGGCCATTTGAATACTTCCTCCCAACAAAAGCTTCTTGTTGACAGCAGCTCACAGTCATATTCAGTGATTTACTGCTTCCTGAAAGAGACAGTTGCCTTCTCTACACCCTCTATGAGAGTGGGACCCTCCTTCTTGAGGACAACTTGCTGTTGCCATCTGCTACACTGTCCTTGGCCGCCATCAAGCTGCACATCCCTGCCTCTTTCCTAAGAAAGACCAAAGAGGTGGGAAGATTAGTGACCTATATAGCTTTGGACCAAATGTCCTCACTAGTTCAAACAACCTCGATCTGATGGACTTGAGGACAAACTGCAGTGATGGCCATGGGCTGCAGGGATTAGATAAGAGTTAAAAACCTCAGCCCAGCTTGCCTTCAGTGGGCAAGATGTCCATGTTTCAAATGCAGTGTATCAGGCTCCATAAAGAGTAACCATCCTTCCTTGTACCACACCTCTAAAACAATGTTTGCCTTTCCCTTCCCACCTCAAAGCCAGGCACTCAACCTGGTCAATAAAATCTCTTTAAATGGATTTCACTGTTCTAGCAGACCTGCAGTAAATAATTCAGAGAGAAACCCTAGGGTTTCAAGACCAAACACAGACCATTTTGTGTAGGTGTCTACATCTGAGTCAGCCATCAATGCACCCTTCAGTATCAGAGAGAAACAAGCACTTACTTCTAGGACACAATCTGGTGGTTCATAAGGTAAAACAGACCACATGGGAGATGTTCTTTTCTTGCCCCTTACTACTAAAACAGTTCAGGGGATTGCTCACATCCACACTGCAGTTAGCTAAAACTGGGCAAAATAATTCTGAAACTAGGTGACCAGGAGAGACCCCGGACAGGGTCAAACAGTGTGTGCATCAGATACAAAAGTACTGGCACTTCCACAGCAGGTATTCAGGACTAGTACAAGGAGTTTGAAACAACAAAAGTGTTCATTTTTGCCAAATAGCAAGTGGAAGGTTGGATATGGGCAAAGGTGGAGGGGGACAACCATCTGGAAGAGTATCATCACTAATCAGTGGTCAAGAAGGAATAGAAGAGAATACATCCATATGGTTTAAATTTTTCTGAATGGATAGTGAGAAACTAAAAAAACAGAACTTGTCCTGCTCCTTTTCAAATAACCTATTGAATAAAAGCATTTCTCATTTATCTTCTGTGATTGTGTGGGGAAACCAGAACGGAATTGTTTGTCAAAAGCAAACCAAGTTCTTCCATCAGCAAAAATTTGAGCTGGAGAACGTCTCTTCTGAACATGGAAGCTCCTGAGCAGGTTGCTACTGGAGCAGGACCCAGGAAGTGTTGCACACTGGAGTGGTTTGACACCAAATCCCTGGAGATTTACTAACCAGCTTCACACCGCTAAGTTCTTGGATTTTATTATCATTTATTATTTAGTAATAACTAGGACGAATACAGAGTCATTCTACCGAAGGTTCATGAATCACAGCATCTTATCAGCATATTAATCAGCTTCTGGTAGAGAAAATGATAATAGTGTGAGCTGTAACAAACACTTTTACAGTTTCACGCTTGAAGTCAAACAAGCTACAAGAGAGACTGATTCTTCATCCCTGATTCCACACCAATGAGCTAATCTATTTGCTGCAGGACCAGTGCCTTAGCAAATGTGGATGCAAGAAAACCAGAAAGGGTAATGCAGTAAAGGAAAATCAGGTGGTTCAGCAGCTTACATTCAGGGCAAGTAAAGTGAACCCTACAAATAACAAAAAAGCAAATTAGAGTCCTTAAATGCATCTGAAAGTCACCCTCAGTTAAAACAACAGTTTACATGAAGATCCAAAATAATTACAATATGTTCTAATTAAACAGTAAACAACACTCAAACACTGTTTTCTGCTGATGTTCTAAAATACACCAGACTAGTGAAGTGGAAGTAGCTGTCAGCCAAGCACAAGAAAACAAGGCTTGCTGGAGCACAAACCCAGCATTTCACAGACATAGCTCCTTCTGCAGTGAGAATATTCTCTTCATGCCACCCTAGTTCAGCTTAACACGCAGCTCATTCAACAGCAAGAAAGCGGTGCTAGCAGAAACAGCACACGGTTTATTGTCCTCTTTCAGTTCAAGAAGGAAAATGGGAAAGAGGTTGCAATCCAATAGGTCAGGTGGGTCTTAAGGACCCCAAAATCTAAGACATATTAATTACAGGAGAAAACACCTTTGTTTAATGAATCTATTAGTTCAAATATGGGAAACGTTTCTAGAAACTATAAATTTAACACTTCCGACACTGTTTCATGTAATAGCTCTACTTTAAGACTTCTTTTTTTTAACTTAATTATAATTTCTAATAGGAAATCATCTAATTCAGACCACACTTTAAAAATCATTTAGGAAATAACTGTCCTTCACATTTTCTTTAAGGATGATCAAAATGGAAAAATTAAAGTTGGAATAGATGTGTGTTATGTCAAGTATCTCAGTCCATGCCAAGGATTTCCTGTTCTCCCTAACACAAGAGCAGCCAATTTGGTACAGAAATTTTTGTCTTGAAATGGACCTCTCTCAGTAGCCCACCAGGTACAAAAAAGAATAAAGGAATAAGAATGAAAAGAAAATCAGATTATAATTGATTCTTTCAAAAAACCCAGTCTACACCATATAAAGTGCATAATTTAACCTGTTGTTATCCTGATTACTATCCTTGTTTTCATTCTGCATGTATCCAACATTATTTTTATTCCACAAAGATAGAAATGAATAGTTTTGCATGATCTTCAAAGACAAACATTTAAGTAATACATGTGCTCTACTAGATTTGGGGTAAAAAAACCCTGAACTCTATAAAGCAAACCAAAAACATAGCCTAGGGCTAACAACCTCTACCTTCAACCTTATTACAATTAAGGGGGTTTTATTTCTTTCTTGCCCAATATAAAGCTTGGCGGTTTTGTTGGTTTTTTTTTAGTGTCCCCCATTAACACAAAAAGATGACACTAAAAATATATTTATATCTTATACTACATACATTCTAAACTGTATCCCAAATTAGAACTCTTAATCAAAATTTTGGGACAGATGTTGTACGCTGTCTCATGAAGTGATCATGGGAACGCTTTGCTCACATGCTATTTCAAATCAGGGAATCTAAGCAAACTTTTCCATTCAGCTGCTGATCAGGACTAAAATGCTTGTTAAGCCCTGAAGCTGCAATGAGCTCCCAGGAGCATGGAAGGGGTTTGCACACACAGTGGTAGTCAACACCCCCTACAGATCTACCATGTCATATGCTTTAGCAATTATTTTCAAAGCAATTTGAGAAAGAAACGTCCACAAACTCCTTAACTTTGTGCTTCTCCTATGAAAAGTCTACTGTTTGCCTCTATGAGTTTAAATATCCTCCAGAATAGCTTGTGGCTACATTGGAAACTGATACATAGCTAAATGACACAAGCAATGCCAAGCAAGAATTAGATAGACAGGGCTTGGCACTTGTAATGCAGGAGACATGGCAAACTTCTTTTGATAACCATTGAGACCATCTTCAAGAGTTGCCTGTCTCAGCTATACAAAGGATAGCATTTTCTTCCCCTTTTTTGCAATGTAACTGTAGGTCTTCCATTAAATATTCAAATAAATTCATATTTAAAAGATTTTGTAATACTATTTACCTAGCAAAGAAACAGTTCTTTGTTTAAATACTTTTTAACTTATTAGCTATCTTAGGACTTGATTGTAAGAACTTAGCCTACTGACTCCACACCTTACACTTGTGCAATAGGAAAACCAGTCATTAACATGGTTCAACTCCTGCTTCGGTGTCCTGTGTTCAAGCAGTCACTTGAATCTTCCCTTCTTTGTTTGTTTATTGACATACCCAAGGACCTCATTATGTTCATCTGCCTCCAATTTTTTTCTCCAAGGTCATCCTGCACATTTGCAACTGATTTCTCTTCATTTGCTACAAACTCAGGAAGACAAATGCCTGAATTCTGATGGTTTGGGTGAAACTAGTCTTATGGGGGCCACCTTGCCACAATCCACACCTGAGCTGGTCAAGGCAGACAATAGCTTAATATATCTAAGTGCATGGTATAATCTTCATGGTTATTAAGCAGCAGGCTATTTTAAAAGAGAACAACCTATTAATGCTGCCATTTAAGTTATTCAGAATGCAGTCATGTAGAATTCATTCATCTAAACCAGAAATCACCCTCTAAAATTCTCCTTCCAGAAAGGTCAAGGTACAAACGCTATCCAATCTGCACCACAATATTTAAATAAAATTGTCTTATCAGGTGCCAGAAAACAGCTTCTAAAACATTCATGACTGTATCAAAGTGAATACAGAATATCTACACTGAATGGATATTTAGGTGGAGCTTTGAACAGATGCCAAAAAAAAAATAAAGTGGGAGAGAAGTAGACTGTTGCCCAAACCATCCTTGTGCTGGAAAGCACAAAATTGCTGTTCTTTCTCTTACAGGAAAACAACTGTGCACTTGTGAGCTCACTCTCTCACCAAGCACTGCTGGAGTCTGCAGCCTTCTTAGAATGGTGATAGTTTTGAAGAGACTATTATTCACAGCGATTTTTTTTTTTTCAAGCCTCTCATGCTTTGACTGGGAGACCAAATTCCCCCAAGCTACAGTATCTCCAACAAAGCAGCATGCATAAATTTGATGGACAAAAGAAAGGGTGAATAAATATGGGACAAAATGCATTTTAGGAACTCTCCACTTCACAGAGTATCAGACAAGTCTCGCAGCACTGCAGCCAGCCCTACTGATCTACAAGCCGAAATAGCTATCAAAGTAAACGAGAACATTTTGTAAATGAAGTAGTTAAGAGCATTTGATCTTCATTTCCATTTGCTGTTGACCACTCTCCCCCATAAAAGCACATTCCCAAGCAATTTCACGCATTAGGTAAAAGTCAACACATACATCTGGCAATGCAAATAAAAAGAAGTAAGTCTATGACACTTAATAGCTAATTACATTGAACAAAATATTAGAATGAAATGTCTTCCAAGGCTGATTTTGTAAGGTGCTTATGCAAAGTCAGAAGAACAACTGCTGGTAAACATAATCCACGGGGAAAACAACAAATACACGTAAACGGATATTTTCTTCTTCCAACACACTATTTTACTCTGAGCTAAACTCTTTCCATAACACTACACTTTAGTTCCCCACTACTTACATAATTATAGGGAACATATTTCAATGCCTTTTTCAAGTATTAAAGATGACACTTTTAGATAACTCAGTTCTAAAGATGGACTTCAAACATCAGATTTGCAGTTCAACATAAGATTAACTGAACCAAAGCTAACTTGAAAAAAAAAGTCAATAACATAGTATAAATCACCACCTACAACAATAACTGTGTATTATCCAAATAATGGGTTCTTGCCTGCAGGATCCTCATTTTTACAGTAGGATTATTTATTCCAGCACGTGCATCGGAGTTACTCAGTTCAGCTCCAGAGGCAAATCCTCCAGCTCCCAGCTGACTGCCCCAACAACTTTTTGCATGTTTAGTTTGACTAAAGAAACCCTTTTTGACACTTTTCTTTAGGATTTCCAGGGCATCCTCTTCTTATGAATTCAGGTCCATTTCTTCTCCATAACTTTAATGCATTGGCTTTGTTGAAGAGGTTTTTTTCCTACAAGTCATGTTCCCATCTGGCTCCCTGATGGGAACTCTTTCTCCCTTCATTAATGGATTAACCACTCGATATCATCTGCTCTCATCCCTGAATATGAACATTCATAAAAGAGCCACTGAACATTGGTCCTACCTGTATATGCCATGTTCTTCGGGTTTCCATAGGGAGCCCCAGGTTGGACGGGGCTGTAAACAGGGTTCATGGTGGAAGACAGGAAACTCTGAGGACAAAAGAAAAGCAGAGTTGAGACAACTGCCCCACGTTACCTCCAGAGCCATCTTCTATGCAAAAAGTCTTCTGCTACATGATAGCATTACCGTGTTATAATTCAAGACACAGAGAGCTGCAAAGGACAGGATTTACAATTAGACGTTACAATCAGATAGCTTATTTAATAATTCAAGTTTTGGATCTCTCAGTTAATTCCCCCAACTTCTTCAGTGCTTCATATTCTGCCTACAAATGTACCTGGTGCAGACTAATCTTACACATCCCTGCCTTCAGGGGGACTCAAGACGCATGACCCCACTTCTACTTTGCAATGAACAAAGAGGAGAAGCCACAAATTCAGACAAGGAATTATTCCCCTTAGAGGAGCTAATCGTTCCTGGATAACAAAAACAACCATAATGAAGACCCGACCTTCCAGAAATTAGGAGATAAAAGACCATTTGTTGCTGGTGAGATGAAGAAAGGCAAATATTTGTGAGCTTTTAGCATGAGCTGACTACAATAACCTTGTGCCCGAGGCTCAGACCTTGTGCAAGACTGCACAGGGCACTCAGTGCCACTCAGCGTATCCCATCACTTTTCCGGAGAGGGAGGTGCAGTCATGGACCTAACGCGGGCAATGAAATTTTAACAGCCGTTCTGTTTCTCTCCTCAATTAAGATGATGATGCAGAGTCAGGTTAGCTTCCTATGAGTTTTATTTAGAGGAAAGCAAGTAACTTGGGAATTTGTGTCTACTAACTGTCAGTTAAGCAACTGGCTCAGTTAATTATCTTAATGAAGCACATTCTCAATTCTGATTAATAGGAAAATCAGTCATTAAGTTTATTAGGCAATGCATTTGTCTCCACAGCTATCTAGTGACAATTCTACACAGGAACTTCAATGATCTTGCATTAAAATGTGGGTTTTTTTAAAGTACGTTATTTTACAGTTCATAAATAAAACCATTCTTTCCAAACAAGTCTCTCATGATGGATGCACAATTTCTTAGATCATTAACTCCTTCCGCTTTACCTCTGGATAGTAAACAAGTCAAATGTTAAATGTTAGCACCAATTCACTTGACAACAATTACTGCTTAATTAATTAGCCTTCCCTCCACCCCTAAGTTAGCACAGAAGGAGCAATCCTCAAAGCAAAGGAAATCACAGCCATAAAGCGAGCTGAAAGAAAAAGCTGTATTAACACCAGCAGCTTCAGGAACACACAACGAAGCTCTTAAGAAGATCAACAGAAAAATCAACGCAAAACGTAAATTACATGTGTGAGACATTCCTGCTAGAGGTTTACATTCAAGCATAAGGGGTTTATGGCCATTTGGTCTTCATGTCCCCAAGCAGCGCTGCAAGCCTCAGTGAGACTGTCACCAGCAAGCGCGTGTTTGCCTTCTGGCTTGAGTTCTCATTTACAGGAGAAAACTCAATATCATCTATCTCTGATATGGTGAACACCAGCTTCTCTAAGTGTCCAACTGAAAGCCTGGCTTTAGGGCTGCTGTGTGGATCCCATTCAATATCGGTGGCTGTTTCAGTGGATACTAGATGTACTCACATGTACACCTCAAACTGCACAAACACGTGTCTGTGTGCGCTACATGACACCTACCTAACACCACTTTTAAATTCATACAACTTCTTCTCATGAAGATGAAATTAAAAAAAAACCAAACAAACTATATTCAAGACAATAATTCTTTCCAGTGAAAATAAATCCTGATAGAAGCCCAGCCACCACATCTCTGTCACAGGTTATTTCTCCAAACAAATCATTGTAGACAAAGCACCAAAGTGAAATGCCTCTCCTCGTCCAAAGTACGTAGGACATGTTTCACCTCACTTTTCCTGTAAGTTGAAAGCATCTGAAAATACATGCTCAGAGAGTCACAAGGTGGGGGAATGTGCTCAGAAGTGCTAGCACAGCACAATGCAGAAGGAGCATCTACTGCTATTCCAAACATAAGCCGGGAAGCCAAAATCTCCTCCTTTTCACCCAAATGCTCTGCCAATGACTTTTTTGGGGTTTTTTTGCAATTCAATTCCATCATCACCCTACAATGAAGATTCCACATCAACAGTGTGAATATGGGAATAAGCAAAGATGATGTTTAATGGTTATAAAATACTGTTCTTAATTAAAACACTGGTAATACATGCAGCCAAAGGATTGCTACACTTTAAGTAGCAGATGCAATAAACAGGACTTGAGAGAAAAAGGAGAATCGTATCATAGAGTTGCAGAAATTTTCTGTCTATAATTAACTGTTAAATCACTAATAGGAGTCTTCAAGTCCAGACAAGAAATGCCCAGTGGACAGGGAATATAAGAGACATCTATAAAAAATAAATCACAAATAAACTGGAGAAGGTGGAGGGGCAGCAATCACACACTCATTCTCATAACCCAAGCAAGTGGATGCATTAGAAGAAATAATTGTGTTGTAGGTTCAAAACAAGCAAAGAGTGTGGCTAGTTGCTTTTCTTGCCTCAGAGCATCCCTTGCTGCCCAGACAGTGGGATTTAGAAAGCCTTCCAAGGGGCAGAGCAATTTCTCCTCTCCCCTAAACAGCCTTCCAGACAAGCTTTTAGGCTGTGAGAATCTTTGATCAGATCCCATCCAGTCATCTTGTGTTCCCAGGACGAAAGTCCAGTCTACATTTTAGGTGTGTGGCCACCTAACTGTCAGAATGATGCCTGACACTAGACTATACTCTCAACAAATGATATTGAATGGTCTCTTTGTACCACTTGGAGATCCCTGCAGCAATACCTAATGACTGCGGGAAGCCATGTCCTATTCACCAGTCAAGCATGGGCACATGGCTTTTTGTGTTAGCCATTTCAGAGTATCTGTAAGCTGAAGATCTTCTGCAACAGGGCAAGGAACTGCTAGGTCCATCTCACTCCAGCCCTTTGTTCTCCTTCTCACACATGCACACAGCCAGCCTCCTCCTCAGCTGAAACTTCCTGGGCAATAAGTGTTTTTTTGAGGGTCCCTCGTTCCCCAGGAATGACAAAAGGAAAAAATCACAAAACCACAAAGTATCTTCCTCTGCAGGCAGTTGCTGTGAGTTATCTCAAGGACCTGACTTGCCTGAAAACCAACCTCTTCTAGTTGATCGTGTGTTCCTCCACCCAGGACCACACAGTGATAGTTGGACCTGACAGCCTGCACTCCCCTTAGCAGTAAAATCAATAAAAAGGCACCAAATTTCCTGCGGCTCAGCAGACCTGAGTCTTCTTCCCAGAGCTGCTCATGCCAAGGTCAAGGCACCCTAACTCTGAGACCGTGTCCCTCTCTTGCCCCTTATTTGCCTTGCCTGTTCTACTATAGCTGCATTTATAAAGTATCTTGTTCAATGCAGTCGTCATTTCATTTGCACTTTTCTGGGTGTAAAAAATACAAATAAATCAGCATTTGGTGGAAATTGCTGCCTATGTCCAGTCTGCATTAGGTGTTGGACCAAACGGTGTAAAGTAACACTCTTATTGAGAAGGATGAAAGAAAACGCTTTTTAGCAGACCTAAAAAGATTATAATCGTGTTAGGGGTTTGCATATATTGGGTGTTATTTTCAGCCAGCATGAAAGAGTTCACGCAAATGGCATTTCAGAGGGATGATTTTCTTTCTTTTCAGCATCTAGCATTAAAGCACATTCAGATGAGCTTCCAATACATTCTGCAAGACAATACCATTCAAAAGTATGTTTTAAATTCATCACAGGGGCCACATTGTGGCATATGAAAAGCTACACTGAAATAGGAATAAAACAGGATTAGCAAAATTAAACCTCCTTCACCACAATAACTTGCAGCACTTGCTTATGGACATGAATACACAACAAAAAGAGTAATGGAAATGAATTATAAACAGAAAAACACAAGTATTGCTCTATTGCATGGAGCTTCCAACACTTCTTAATCCTCACAACAATGATTTGCAGCTGCTTAGAAGCCACTGAGACTCCAACAAGGAGCTGAAGGAGTAACTTCAGCAGGAATGCCATGGGAATAAGCTGCTAGCAAACAGTCTCAGGATACTTTCTGGCTGTAACTTGGTTACATTTTCATCTATTTTACCTTTCTGGTGAATGTGTATGGCATGCTTCCATCACACTAGGAAACTACTTCAGATGACGGGTAAACAGAAAGACAAGAGAGGTCAGTCTATGTGTGGCCACCAAGCCGTCACCAGGCCAAAATGCCAGTCAAATCGAGTTTACACAGGGGATTTCCAAGCAGCATGAGGAGGGAAATGAAAATGCTTGTGCAATGATTGCTGAGCTTGAACTTGCTGTGCTGTGAAGTGCCTGTAAGAACTGCGCTCGAGTGCTCTCGCTTTACTGGACCAGAGTTAGGCTTCATGCTCTGCATCATGCTCTCCCGCTGCTGTTAGCAGAGAGGACTCTGTCCCCCACCCCTAGTGACACCCTGGGACATTCCTTACTTCACTCTCTTCCTATGGGAGCACTCAAAGCATTCAAAATCCAGTATAGATATCACCACTACCTTCAAACTCCAACAGACACAAGATAACAGGAACATCTTACCCTGCTGTTTTCTTTATTATAACTTTACATTGTACCTTTGAAAATGCCCTGACCAGTTTCAGTGCTTCTCAAAGTCATGCACACTGTGAATCTTCAAATACCGGTGGGCATCAGTTTTACACATAAAAAAATTCAGCGTAAGTACTTCTGTGCACTGGCCAGTAGAACTGGCATCTTACATGTCTCTCCCAAACTCATATACAAAAATATAGGTGTTTCCCAGTTTTGCCATATAGAGGTAGAGTAGAAAGAGGACATTGAAGGAGATTTTTAAAATCCTAAAAGAAAATAATAAGCCTGGCGTGCAAGATTTGGGAAGTTTATGACATTATTATCATTTTCTTTACAGACTAAGTGAATAACTTTTTTATAAAGAGCGTTATTGAAAAATAAACATATTTTACAGAGTTCTTAGAAAAGGGACACTGACAAGCGCATCTTTCAGGTTCTCAAAAAATTAAATAGTAGATCTAAATTTAAGTCAAATCATAAAGAAAAATGATGCATATGTGAGCTTTTCTGGATGACAGACACTTCTCCATTGTGTTTCATATCAGTCCTTGTGTCAGTGTGACTTACCCTTTAACTTCCCAGAATGTTTAGGCTGTGACTTGCTTTTGTCTTTTGTAAATCTGGGATGTAAATGCTCCTGAGAGACCTGTTCCTTATGCTCTTCTTTGGAAAGAGAGTGGTGTTTTCTCCTCTGAGTGTTTGTATATCTGCACTAAAAATTATTTATTTCCCATGAGACAGCACAAATCAAACATGGGAAAGAGCGAACAAAGAAAGGAGGCAAAGCAGAGAGACGTGTTTCTTCCTTGATCCACACATCATCTCTTTAAATTAATTTTACACAAATTGCATGCTAATATTATTCAACCACAGCCTCCTTGAACATGAAATGACCTCCTGACCTTACACAGCATTCAAATTCCAATATTTTTCTGACAATTTTTCACTTAAGTCATTTGAAGCTTGGTCCTCACTTGGGATCTGCCAAACAATAATTAAATGAACTTCCAATTCACCTTCTAAAGGTTAATATAGGCAAGATACAAGGCTTTGTCCCATGTTTCCCCAAAAAAACTCTGCTGTGACACTATGCATGAACTTCACAAGATTCATAGCACAATGTGGTTTTCAATAATTAACAACTCCTTCTTAATTTTACTCCTTTTTTAGCTACACTATAATTAATCTGATTGAACATATCTCACCTATAGTAAAATATTTAACCTGTTAAAGACCTTAAAAAGGCATCAGGGCAAAGTTGACACTATTTTAGTTAATCTTTCATCAATAAAATTAAATTGTATTTTTTTAATTGCATTTCAAGAGGGAAACCTAAGAAAGTCCACCCTCCACAAAAAAGTTTAAGGTTCCAATTAGCAGTAGCTAGTTAAAGTAGCATTATTGATGGTAGCTCGTGTTTGTACAGTACAATTTTCACTTTTATTTCTTCCACTTCATCTATACGCTTATACCGATCAATCTAGGGCATTGTTCCAAAGCCTGAATATTGCTTTTCTTCCACAGTTTTCACTTTCATAGAAAATTTAACCTTGGTTTAGCTGGATAATTGTAAAATGTGCCACAAAATCCATCTCCCCCAAACCTGCAGCACCCTGCTTTGTTAATTCATGCAGCCAGATCAGAAGGGTCATCATGGTCCTCAAACCATCCTACTGATACATCTATTGGTACTCATATTACCATCTTTGTTGATAAAGCACCTGTGAATTGGTAGCTAGCAGCAAGACCTAGGCAACAAACTTTTCTTCTATGCTGAGAAAACATTTGCTACTTCAAAAAACGGATCCACATTTGAAACGCATATTTGATTTCAGGCTTGCTCACTTGCTCTCAGTCATGTCCTGGACATTTTTTTCTGGGAGCATTTCCAGTGGAAATGAAGAAGTGCAGTGAAGCAGCAGTTCAGGAAGGCTCTAGCAGTCGACAACACCGCACGCAGCCGTGCCTTTGCTGATGTGAACCAGATTTGGGATGACACATCTGCATCCCTCAGGGGGTAAAGGCTTGCAGACAGTATCAGCATCCTCCATGCATGGATCATCTTCACAGGAAAGACATGCTGCATGGTTTTACTCCCCAGTCAAGTTTTGAACTAAAAGAGCTAGTTTAAATAACATTCCCTCCCTTCAAGAGGCTGCAACTTTGAGACATTATGTAAAAAGCATGATACGAAAACATTTGAAGCATGGTCGTTACACCATGAACCCAAGACATTCAGTACAGACGGTGTTGAAGTCAGCAGTACAGCTAATGCAGCTAGTGAAAAACACAATGCCATTTGTGTACGGTCTTTCATGAGGCTCTGAATGTGACTGAATTGCATTACTCATTAATTACATCAACAATGTATTTTCTTCATGTGACACCTCTTCACTTTAACAATCAGAATGGCACGTGCATTTGTATCTGCCTCCTCTGAAGAGTCCCAGAGGCTTGGCAATGAGTTGCTGTCCCCTGTTGCAGGGATGTTGCCAGCTAGGGCAAGATCAACAGAAGAGAAGAGATAGGAATAGTAAGATGTTAATAACCACCAAGGACTAGCAATTTGGGTCTTGCCAGATGAAACTCAAGATGGGACACCTTCCTCTGGATCAGGTTGCTCAAAGCTTCATCCAACCTGGCCTTGGACACCACCAGGGATAGGGCATCCATAACTTCTCTGGGCAACCTGTGCCAGTGCCTCATCATTTCACAGTAAAGGATTTCTCCCTAATATCTAATGTAAATCTATCCTCTTTCAGTTTAAAACCATTACCCTTGTCCTATACCTGTACTCCCTCATAAAGACCCCCCTCTCAGTTTTCCTGTAGACCCTCTTTAAGTAGTGGAAGGCTGCTATAAGGTCTCCCTGGAGCCTTCTCCTCTCTAAGCTAAACAAGCCCAACTCTCTCAGCATCTCCTCATAGGGGAAGTGCTCCAGCCCCCTGATCATCTTCACAGCCCTCAACTGGACCCTAGACAAGTTCATAAAGAATCATACTCTCATGACCTATTACCTTCTCTCAGATAAACAACTGAACAAACCCAGATGCCTTTCATTTGAGAAAAGTTTGACATCTATAATGGGTAAAAGCCCTTGTGCCTTCATTGTATGAAAATTAAATTACTAATTTGTAAGCACAAAGCTGCTTTTGACTTTGGAATTTGCTGATCTCAAACGGGCCAAAAATAAATGCTGAGGCAGGAAAAATCTTCATCTTTCATTTGCTTAAGTTTATGATCTACTTAAAAGCCAAAGGATCAAAAAGCAAAGGATCAAAAAAAATCTGACAATTTGATTATGCTAGAGAGCATATTAAAAAAAATAGTAAAGGAAATCCTTGTCCTAGCCCGAGAAAGTAATAGATGAGGAGATGGGATCACTACAGCTGGCTATACCACTTGGTGAGAATAAGCAGTTGCTCAGTGAGCCTGAATGTGGCGTGGCAAAATATCTGTATTCCACTTTATTTGTATTAGGCAGAGCTTATAAAAATACTCTTATGGGCCTCAGTAATGAGAAACCAGTTTCCCTACAAGAAATTGAGAATAATAATAAAAAAAAAATATGCTAGCACAGATGATATTGTATTAGCTTGTTTCCAGAGAAGAAAATGTCTGTATGCAGGTGAATTCTGTGTCGTAAATTGCTGGCTTTATATCTGCAAGATTGACAGGTTTCACCAGCAGGTAACCAATAAATAAATGTAGTTTTAAAAATATCTAACATATCCATCCCTGTGTGTCCAAAACTATTCTCAGTAGTTCTCAAATGACTTCCTTGATGTATTCCTATTAATTTTTTTAACTTAAGCCCTTGCTGACATTTCCTTTCGAAATGAACCCTGCTGTACTCTTGTATTTAGTGCTCTCATTCTGCTCTCCAACTGAGTCACATCCTCCTCCACCTGATTATCTCAATTCTCCTATCTTTGCAATCTTTCTTCATTGTGTTTTACTGAAAAAGACTTCCCAGAACACTTATTTGAAGATTCATCTCTCCGCTCCTTTCTTTCCACAAACTATGGCTTGGGAGATTCAGGCTGGTCATTAGGAAAAGCCTTTTGTCTCCGTGGGTACTGCCTTACTGGACAGGAGTGACTACAGATTTGCTGGAGGTTTTCAGGACTGGTCTAAGCAAGGCCATAGCTGAACCAACCAGGTGCTGGGGAAAGCCCCACTGTGAGCATGAGGTTGGACTGGATGTCTCCAGACATCCTTCAAACTAGTATTTCATCTCCAGTTCAAAATTATTTGTGCTTTAACTCACTTCTCTACCTCCACAGTCTTCAGTCGTAACTTCCTTGGCGTCAGACATAACCGCTTTCCAAGGACTTTGGTGTTTCCTCATGGCATCCAGTCAGAAGTTTCCTCGGCACATGGTAGGACACCAGAAACCTTGGAATGGTGGCAGGGGAAAGGGCAGCATTCACACTTTTCCATCAGTGGATATCTATACTATAGCATGTCAATCAAATAGATGATGTTTTGATTCCCACAGGACCATGAAAATTTGTTTATCACAAGCACTAAATAGTGTCTGACATCCTTGTATTAATTTAGTGCAGAATTTGTCCTACCATAAATTACTGAGACTTTGGTTAGAAAATTTCCCTGGATTATAAACATCTATCCTATAACATCATGCAGTCACAGTAAAAAAAAAAAGGCAAAATCATATTCTAAGTTATCTTTCTTATCTGAGACTTCTCAAGCTGCTTCAGACCTTTCTCACAGTCAACAACTGCTCCTTCTCCTAAGAGAAGTGACACTTCACTAGTCAGATATAAAAACCAGACAAATACAATATTCATAAAAACACATTTTATGTTACTAATAAATATAAGCTTCCCCTCTCTTTCAAGCTTTTAAAAATTATTAAATAATCCATCACCACTGCAGCTTTATTTTACAGATGCCAAGAAGCTGTGAGATGACGGGCTTGAGGTAAGCAAGACCATACTGGCAGGATCCAGATTCAGCTCCTGAGCATCAAACTGGCTGCTAGTGGTATATTATTTTCAATGGAGAAGATTCAAGTACTTCAGCATTCTTCAGAGATGGAGGTTCTCGCCTCAAAGGGTTTAAAGCATAATTTAAAACTGGGATGTGGTCAGCTAAAGAAATACCAGATTGGAAAAGAGTTGAAGGTAACACCACTACAGTGAGCTGAGGACACAGTCGCTTGCATACAGCACATCCAAATCACACTGGTTGCATGAACTCTTCTTCTCATTTAAGGCTACTGTATCACATTTATTTTCTTTTCCACTGGGTCAAACTAAACAATACTAAAACAATTCTAAGAGAAAGATTTCAATACCAGAAAAAGTCACATCATCCTCAAAGACATGCTTTAATTTATGTTTTGCTCCAAAATTTCCATCTGCTACCACTAACTACCCTTCTTCATTTTTTTTAATTTCTCCCCTCAGTATGGGAGAATCACTTTCCAACCATATCCTGAATATTGAAAACATCACTCCTTCCCACATGCTCTAATAGGATAAAGATCTAAACTTGTTTTGGAGTGGATTACACCATACAAAGCTGACACACAAGAAATACAATATTCCTGGAATTTAAATCAGATGAGGGCAGAGATGTCCTTTTAATAAGATATGGGTCAGAATCCTCTCAGCTTTATTTGGTCAGCACTTAAATGCACCATGCTGCAGGTTTTGACTGTGTGATTTATGACTTCCAGCTGTGACTGTTCTTCTAATGATCTCTTCCCAGGTCCTGTTTTTTGGTTGCAAGTTTTCTTCTCCAGGCAAGACTGGAAACCCAACACAGGCTTCAGCAGCAGTAAGATGATGGAGTAGTCCTCCACCTCTAGCCTCATTTCCCTGGCAGGCAGTTCAGCAAATCTCCCATTGCCCTCTCTTGTTTTGGGTGGTGGGGGAGTCACGCTGATGCTTGGACAAATCAAGGTATAGAGACTGGTAAAAATTAAGATCAGCGGTGCAAATGGAGAGGATCAATCCTCCATAATAGTCTCTTCTTCCTTAAATATTTTGCATCTTTGTTCTAAAACAAAACTGTATCAGGGAAAAGAAAGGAGAGCACAGGCTAAATCTGTTAGCGGAAAGGGAGCTTTGGCAAGAGATCTGTTTTATCATCCTCTTTTTGTAATTTTGTGTTGGCAACTGTATTAACAAGCCCATGGGACTGAAAGTCTTTCCTCCCCACAGGACAGGCAGATGCCGACATTCGTTCACTCTATTTGGAAATCAATTTACGTGGAAGGAGTACAGACTCCAAATTTACACCAGACCCGATCTGCCTGATGCTGCTGAAGACCCACAATACCTGACTAGTACACATTGCAAAAGTGGTACTACTTGAAAAATAAATAAAAGAACCCTGTTGGCTTTTTCGGGTGAAAGGTGCCAAGAGATGAACAAACAGAACTCTAGTTAAGAAAATAAGGCGTTCACAACAGTCATAGCTAGAGCTCAGGCAGGGTTTTTACTCCCTAAGGGAATATGAAATTATTATTACAAGCCATCAAAATAAAGATGATTCAAACTGAAAATATGAAATTAATTAGTTGATTTAAATCCTAAACACTCACTTAATCCCCTTCGCTCCTTAAACATCAAAATAGAGTGGGAGATCAGGTGGTCTACCGCTTGCTCCTCTCCCTTTACCCACAAAACCTTTGCCCTGCTTTGTCTGAAGGTTAGGCAGGGCTCACGGGGATCACTGCCTGATCCATGTCCCACACGTCTCACCAGCTGCCCAAACCTGACTGCCTCCATGACCATGTCATGCTTCTGAGTAGCTGCAGGTGGGGGAAGGATTCATCCAAAGGATGGTAGCATCCTCCACTCTGCTATCACAAATATGTTCCTCCTTCTGCATGCGTGCCCTGCTGCTCTAGTACACACCAATTCACATTATATCTGAGTTCTTTACTACTCTATGTGTATTATACAGATTGAGCCTAGGCCTCTAGGGCAGATGCTGCAGAAGTACATGGTAAAACAACATACCACAAGCTAAGTTCAAGAGAGAAAAAATTTGGCTCAGATGACTGTGATCAATCACTTGCAATCTTTAAGTTAAGGCTACGTATGTTTATAAAGCCATGCTAGGTCTCAAACACAAGTTAAATGTTCAATACAGGAATTACCAAAGGTTAGTAGCAGACATTACACAAGAGACAGGAGACCAAGATCTGGGAATGTATGATACGACTCTATAATGCATGCAATAAGTAGTCAATAAGTTTGATAATCACTGTAAATGCTAAAAATTCTTCAGCCTGCTATTACAGAGGATTTTGCAGTGTTCTTATTCACACATTCAGGTTTCCAGTGAACGTACTCAGCCCAGGAGGCCAAAACCAGGAATGCTTTTGCAGCGCAAACAAAGAACAGAGCTGAAAGGCCACAGCAAGTCAACAATTAACACTTTTCATAGGTTTCCGGACTTCCCTTTCTAAACTAAAGAGTGGGAAGAGATTCAATGAAGTCTGAAGGAGCTTACAGCTTGCAGTTTATATTAGCAAAAAAGAATTGCTAAATCCCCAGCCGATGATTCAAGCTGGCCAGACAACCCATCCTTGCTTTCTTGTTTTCCTTCTTGGGGGGAAAGGCCAGCTTGGGGATTGAATGGCATGGTAGAAACTAAAAGCAGAGCAGTCATTCACTTCTTCCTTAAAATAACAGTGTATGCAGACGCTAAAAAACAACTTTAAAAAGTCTTTGAGGTCTCTCAGACATGTGTAAAAGGAAAAGATTGCTCTGAAGCAAGCTAAGCAAATATTGGTCTTCACTTGTGAACGTTTCTATTCACCTCAAATTGATTTCTCTGGTGTGTAAGGTCAAGGATATGTGAAGCCACTTGAACAATCAGGGCCTCAGCATCCACATAAAGAAAGAAAAATCCTGGTGCTTTGTTTAAAATACTAACAGTGCGATGCTCATGTAAACCCAGTAGGAGAAGACACTTTCCACATCTAATAGTGAAATAAGATTTCCAATCACAACCACTGATATTTTCAGTAAAAGCAATACCAAAAAAATTAACATATTCATTTTCCAAAGGATATTATGTGTCATTAAAAGAGGACACCCAGCAATTATACGATTAATCTAATTCACTAAACTGTCATTCATGTTTGCTTTGGCTTGAAGGATGCTGGAGCCTCCACACTGAGAGCTACGATGACTTTCAACATAGCAGTGATAAAAATCTTCTTTTCTATTAGTCAGTGTCCCTTTGATGCTATAACTCCCATGCTGATGAAGAAAATTTCTAAAAGTTTCCATTTGCAACAAAATGGCTTAATTTCATGTTAATTGCTATTATAAGAAATCAATTTTGCAATTCTACAGTTTCCATGAATTTCTGGGGTTTTTTTAAATATCATCTACAGTCAACAGGTTACCCCAAATTGTACCCACATGCTGCCACCATAACTTTGGTCTCTACAAACTCTATTTAACTGTTAGCTTGCCTAAGCTCTCTGCATTTATAGTATCACTTCCATAGTATTATGGTACAAAGGGAAGAGTTTAATTTAAATAATAGCCTTCTCCAAAATACACCAAAATTGAACTTGAACATCTACCTATGCCTTCGCACCATAAATAGCATAACAGAAGTAAGGCACCAAAACATGCATTTGCTGCTGCCTTGTACCAAAGCCAACACCAAATCAAGTTTTTATGCATATCCAAAGACATGGTCAGGAAGGTATTACCTATGACAAATAATGTAATTATTCTTAGAATTCAGTGTTACAGCTATTTTACAACCCATTTACATGTAGGCATGCTCAAAGCCACCCAGGTTTAAGCACACAGAGATGTCTGTAACATCACAGTTTTACATTATAAACTCTACAGAGCAATGCTTTTTGCGTATTCCGCAAAGACCCTAGCATATATTAGACAATGATGACATGGTTTACAGATGCACACCCCTTCCTTATGTATTTTGAAAAAGATCAGGTCTTTGATTTGCAACCAATTTGTGGCACATTTATTTTCACTCTGATAAGCATCATCTCCGTACGTAACAACCATTTTACCATCATTCTTCCTAACAATTCAATTTGCATCTTAAATTAACTCAATCAATCATACAACAGGTACACACCATCTTCTTGAGAGATTCCCTTTCTTCAAATGTTTCCCTACTCCAACAACACCCACATTGACATTACCTGTGATGAAAAACAGCCTGGCAGGGGACTCGTTAAGATTCATTCTAGTTTTTAATGAATTCACAGGTTTGTTTTTTACATACTTGGAAAATAAGCTCAGTATTCCCAGGCAAGGCTTTGTCAAATATCGTTTGATATTAAAATATATGGGGTTTTTTCTTACAAAGCAACAGAATACAAGTTCCTGGTTTCAGTTCAAAGATTAATTCAGTTTTAAGAGATGATTCCAACAGCAAGAGTGATTGCTGGAGAGCAAATATGGAACTGGGATCTGGGAATAATCAAATATATAGTCAGCGTAGCAAAATCCCCTGTAGCCCAGTAGGCAACACACCCCACTAGTAAGACAAAAACCAGGCTGGATTTGTGTCCTCTGGAAGACCAATACTAAGACGCTCAACAATGTGACCAGCACAGAAAACAGAGGGGGAGCACAGGGTAGGACCTAGGCAATCGTCACATCAATTGCCAAGTAACACAGAGGGAAAAAATGTCCTTGATGGAAAGAAGAGGATGGCAAATTGCAAGAGTAATCATGACCTCTACAATCTGGAGAGCCTGGGAATATACACTTGATAAAGAATGAGCATTACACAGCAGGACACTTCTCCAAGGTTCCCCTCTCTTACTTTTTTTTTTTCCCCTCAAATAGATTTCTTTCAATACTATAAAATAATTCCATTATTCCTTGCCAAATGACATTATATGTTAAAATATATTTTATATACCTATTTGTATTTTATTATATTTAAATACATGTATATATCTATTTCAATTTATTTACATACATGTAAAGAGAGTGGTGCACGTGTTGAGCATAACTATAATGTAGTGAACAACACTCCATAAAGTATTTCAATATATATTTCCTGGGACAGAAGGGTTCCTGCATTACCAGGGCCGTGCTTTCCCTGCCAGCATCCCTCAATGTGCAAAATGTTTCTAGTCCAATTACAGGGGAAGACATGCAACATGCAGAGAGTATGATGCCGTTTCCAACCTTCTGTATTCTACGGAAATAACAAAGCAACAGTGCCTAGATTTAGATATCAGCACAATAGTGTTAGATTTTTCCTCTTAATGTGGCTGAAGGCTGTGGAAATATAATTAGAAAGCTTTCTAGGAGTGGCACTTTAATTTCACCCTTAGGCAATCTGTTTGCCACAGGCAAGCAATTAAGTAAATGTGTACCTTCAGCATGTAAGCCCTTTACAGAGGAAGCCCAGGTTTCCCCCAGCTAGTGCTATTAGTTATCAAATTAACATGACACCACACTGAGTGCATACAAAACCACAGGTATTTTATTCCCGTGCACTGCGTGGATGAGTACGGCTTTTTTCACCTCTTGGCAAAGCTGCCACTGATGCTCGCCAGTCTCACATCCCTTCTTTGTTCAGAGCAACCTACACAGAAAGCATCTGTAAAAAGATTAAGCACATGCCTACACCTCTACTGCTTTCTTTATTTGATGCAAAATACTTGGTATTAGCTGAAAGAGAAAGAAAGGTATGATAGTGAAGTACAGAAATGACATTTTTTGAAGGATTATATTCTGCAGAGAGGGATGAAATCTCCAAGCCTTTCCATAGGAGAACACAAAATCTTGGCAGAAGCAAAACATCTGTCAATGTAGCCTTGTAGAAGGACCAGAGCAGAATATCAGGTGACTAATGTCACTGAACTCTGCTCCTTCTCATCCCTTCCAGCAGCATTGGCTCCATAGCTATGCTCCTGAGCTCTTGCTATCGACTGACCCAGGACTTGTAATCTCCTTCTGCTGGAGTGTGTTTGATACAAATGCTAATCCTCGTGATTTGCAATTCACTGTTGCCATCTGATTTTAAAAATCTTCTGCAGACACTGGAGGGGGGAAACAGGAAACTGAACATGAGAGAGAACTGCCAAGTCTGTGCTGCCAGTCACTGGCAATTAAAAGGCAAGCAAAAATACCCACCAGTCCCTGTACTTTCTTGCAAATCTGAGTTGACATCATTGACAAAATCAGCTTGCCATGTCTCACCATCCTTCTGCATCACATTGTGTCCAGCTTGCTCATCTCCATCTCATAGCTATTGAGCAGTGTGTGAAATGAGTTAATGATTTCAGTCTAGACCATAATAAATGGACGTTCACACCAACAACAGGCAGTAATGGTCTCGTCACTAGCCATTAACAGGAGAGCAAACATACAAAAGATGATCCACTGACACTGAGCCACAGCTGCCAGACAGGGAGAAAACTGCTATGATCCTTCCCCAACTCTGTGCAAAATGAGGAGCATTTCATAGCTTCACGGTCTGTAGAGCAGCCACTGCTCACCATTAAATTCACCCTGCCCTCAACATAAGCACACAGAAATTGTGAAATAATATTCAGCCTTGACAGAGTTTCCTTCCTGCAGTGTGGACTACGGTTGAGACAGCAACCTTCACGAACATCATGATGGTCTCCAACAGATGACAGTCCATGCATGTAGCTCATGATAAACTATCCTCCACAGGTACTACTTGGAAGAGTAGAGTCTCCCTAGAGGTTGAGGGCAAGCAAAATAACATACTTAAGTTCCAGAACTATAATGTGTACTATTAAAATGTTAGGTGAGGGCTTCATGACAGCTTAACAGCCAACGCATACGGTGAATCTCCTCTGCTGCATTCTTCTGATGTGGATTTATAAAACGTGACAATCTTAAAAATCCTCGGATCAACAGAAAAGCCATTTAAACAGAGAATACCTGAGGAGTGCAGGAGAACTGGATTAGAAAGGAAGAGGGGGAAATTACAGAGGCGGAGATAAGTGTTACAGAATGTAAAAGCAGCAAGTGGATCTCCAAGTCCAAAACGAGTAACAGAGGAGGCTGAGTCACAGTAGCTATATTTGGTATAAATGCAGAAGAATCATTCCTAAAATAGGTTAACAAAATACTAAGAAGGAGAAAAAGGAAATTCTATCTTGAATATAGAAAGACTTCACCTCCAAGAGTTTAACATGTAGGAAAAGCTCTGAGGTCACTACCATCCACAAAGCTAATGAAATATAGCTGAAGAGGATCTTTGTTAAACATAATCCTGGAACCACAAAACAGACACACAAAAACACGTTTCTATTTCCAATCTTGTAACCCAGTATTTAACAACTGCTTTCACTAAGGGGGAAAAAAGAAAAAAATCATCCTCTTGTTTTGCATCTTTCAGTGGGTTTTTTTTTCGAAAAAACAAAGCAAGTCTTCAGACGAATGCATCATGAACACTGATGTTCTACTTTCCCATGGGTAATAAGACCAAGACATTATGTGCAGGAAAAGGGAACTCTTAATATTACCCAAAAAGGTGGGGTTCACAGCTGCTTCAGCAGCCTCTGCCCTATAGAGGTGGCCCTTTTAGCAAGGAGAAGCTGCTGCAAAAACACAGCCTCAGGTAATCTGCAAACTCTCTCACTGCATGTTCTCCATATACATCACCCTTCATATCCTGCACAGCTTTGGCAAACAACTCAACTACAGCACTCCGAAAAAGATAAGCTACAATGTTGCCTCTTTCTCAACATCAGACTCCTAGCAATTCCACATCTTACTTCATTTTAGACCTGAGGTCTACCCCCATACCCACCTACTCAAGACAGGGCTGGAAGTTATGCTGCAACCAGGGTGGGGTTAGCTCCCTCCTGACCAGCTGAAGTGATTTTGAGGTGATTTGGTTAATGAGGTGGTCTGCTAGTCCATGCCCTATAGATACATGTATATTCCTGACACAGGCTGGAGATTTCACATGGTTCTGTATTTCCTGACAGACCTATCACCAATCAGTCCAAAGACAGCAACAGCCAGAGGATTCAGGTCACTACAAAGCTTCTCCATATGGTTCAGGTGTTGGGACTCACTTAATTAGGTCATAAATTCTTTACTGGGGAAAATATATGCAAGAGCACAGTTCTCTGTGAAGCACACGCACTAGCTTACCTGGAAGCCACAGGCCTGATGGAAACATTACTGCAGGAAGTCCCACAGTCTGGCTGAGAGAAAGCTGGACTAAATACATTAAGCAAGATGCTTAAAGCCTCTACAAACCTGTTAAATCTGTTCAGCAGGGAGGCTGAGGAAAGCAGCAAATGCAACTGCCTGCAACTCAGCAGCTCACCCACGCTCACCATCAGCAACTGTCAGGACTTGTTCTGCTCCCTAAGTTGCAAACAAGCTGAAAATTAATCACGATAGATCTGTGGACTTTCAAAACAAAAGATCATTTTCCAGTTCCAACCTTCATATCTTCTGGCTGGATGGATCAGCAGTACAGTGCCAAGAGCAGGTATTTCACTCGCAGATACTACAAAGACATTTACAGCCTCGGATTTAGTAGGAGGACAAGAAGAATCATAGAATCATAGAAGAAGCACTGGTTCTTCACCCAGCATTGCCCTGAAATACATCACATCTCATAACCAGTGAGGCTTTTAATCTGTCTCCCAAAATGAAGTACCTCATCAGAAGTAGCCAAGTTCCTGTAATTTCCAAAGCACATCTCAGTAATGTCTTTACTTGTAGAATTTTGCTGTAAGGTTATGAATGTTTTTAATTTCATTGCAATGCTGTGAACAATAACTTTTTACTTCCTGATCTGTGGACTTGCAATGATGGTTAAATGAGGCAAGAAAAGCAAAGTAAATTGCAGTTATTCGAGTTTGCATTAGCAGAGTGTTCTCCATCCCAGTACTGCAACGCTGTGACAGCTGTCGCACACAAACCACCTACTAGCATTACAGGAGACGGCAACCAAGTAGAAAACAAGGAAACACAACCTGCACTAATCATTGTACACCAGCAGTATCACAGCAGATAAAACACGTCTAAGGAGCAAAGGTAGCAGTCGTGCAGGCATCTGCAGGCAGCTCTTCTTGGCTATCACGGCAGCATGATGAAACCAAATGGTGATGGAGGAGAAGAATGGGTGCATCCACCAAAGGATAACTGGAGGTGGACAACAGCCTATCATACAGAATGAGAAACAACACACAGGGCAAAGACAGGCTGCAAAGGGCTTATATGTGAAAAGACTGAAGAGGGCAGGCAGTTGAGGGATGTAAGCAAAACAATGACCTGGTCAAAGCACAACTAAGGAAATTACTTCTCTGGTCAAAAGGGTAGATAGCACCTGACAGAGTCCTCTCCCAGTCTGTCACCATGATGGAGCACCGCTGCAGGCCTGTTAGCTAGCAGATCTGAAACGGAGTAAATTGGAACAAAACAAACATCCCAATTTCCTCCCCATTGGTATGAATGCATCCTGCAACCTTCCTCTCGCACAGGCTTTGAGCTAGTAGATGTGACAGATGGGATTACCTGCCACTGTCCTATTTACAGAGCAGTTGGTCAGCTGAAGGTAATAACATGTAGACTATCATCCAAGCAGCCTTGCTATAAAACCTACAGTCAGGTATCCCCTTCTGAGATATAAGTCCCACTTTTATGAGAAAAGATAAAGATAAAGGAAGATTTGCAGTTAAAATATTTAATTATGTCCTAATGGATGCAAGTTTAGTTTCCATAGGTACCTCTGATTCTGAGATAGGGAAATTTCTTTCAAGAGATATTAAGAGCACACAGAATCGTACAAGATGCCACAGCAATTCCTTATGGATGTATCCACCTGAGCTGCCAATAGGCCTGGAGCTCCAGAGAGTCAGCCAAGGCCCTGCTGGGTTTTGTCCCAATGGTATTAAGGGATGATTCAAGGCTTGTAGCTGGCCAACACCTTGTAAAGAGCTCCTTCACCTCCTGAAATTGAATATGAGTAATTTGGGAATAAAAAGGGGTACTATAGAAGAGTTTCTAGAGTGACCACTGTTGCAGGACAATGCACTTCCTCTGAAGGTAAACATGATTATGGGACAATGACTAAACTATATTGACCAAGGAGGCCAGACAAGGAGTGCTGGAGCTTTCCAGGCAGCCAGGATTTCTCCCAGTCCTACATATTCCTGGAGAACCTCAAGAACCAGAAAGCAGTCCATCACTCATCAAGAAAAGAAAACAGCTCTGTGGACCACTTCTGACTTCTTCCACTGCACAGACACAATCAGCATCATCAGGAAGGTAAACACAGAACCTCTCATTTACCATAGCTGGAATACGAACTGGCAATGGCAATCCTTAAGCACCAAGGAGACAAGATTATTAATTTTTTCAACCAGGAAGAAAATAACCCCATTTTTGACTTCTTGCTTTAGGAGTCTCAGTAGCTGTGGCTGCACCCAGACAGACAGGGACACAGCCACGCAGTATTAGTCATTGGTTTACCTGCAACATGTGGGAGACCAGCAGAAGTTGAGGGACGATGAAGAAGACTCAATAAAATGAGCTCACTTTATTCTGCAGCAAACAGAGATATCTTGGATAACTGTGGAGGCATCAACAGCTCCTGCTGTGCTCAGATGTGTCTGCCAGTGTGTGGGAGCTAGGACCGCTGACAAGGGGTCAGACCTTATCGCTGCAACCCATCTTCTATACCCTTTTACCAGAAAATGCCTGGTCCAACCCAGCTCTCCTTAACCTGCCTCCAGGAAATAAAGGACAGCAAAAGGGATTATATGGCCTGCTGCAGGAACTTCACTTAACCCTACCTCAGCACAATCACTCTGAACCACAGATTTGCTGTCCCTCTCTTCCCCATCCCAAAGCTACACCCATTAGAAAATGCCTAGATGACTCTGCGTTTGGGGAGCTTGGGAGGTGATGTGTTTCATATCATTTTTCAAGAAACACTTCTGCTTTCCCTTTGTTCAGATGGAAATACAAAATTCTTGGTTTAAGAGTCTGGGACTATGCTGAAAAAAGCATACAGCTGAAAATAACATGGACCTGAGTAGCAGGAAGAATTATGAGTTTAGAAAGCACAAACTGAGAGCAGGAGATACAAATGATGTGTCTTTACTGTTTTCTGCTTAACACAGCTACAATCTCACAGCACTGAAATGAGGTTTGGAGAAAATCCAAAAAAATCACTGCAGAGGATGTCACTAATTCTCCTGGACAGGCAAATGGGCTGTATCAGGCACCAGTGGTAGCTCCTACTCCATTTCAATTTGAACTCTAAGGCTCTGGATTTTGGTCCATGTCTGATCTTTCAAATATTACATAGTATGTAAGCAGGTAGCTCTGTGGTTCAGAAGCAGGACACAGCTCAGTCTCATGCTCAAGGCTTACTTTCAGGTATCCAAACCAGCTGTCCATAGCCGGTCAGCAGAAGTTCTGGTGGAACCTGAAGGAGTTCATAACAAGGGCTAAGGCTGCTAAAAAATGGTATCCTAAGCTAAATCCATTCAGGGGTAGGGCGTGGTTACTGCTTATGAAGAATTAATTGGTAAATGCAATGACATCTGAGAGTGCAGCACCAAGAGCTTCCTGCTCTTCGCATCTAGTACTAGTTAGACAGAAGTGCTGGAAAACATGGAAATCACATGCTTTACTAAGCCAACCTGAAGCAATGGGGCTAGGCACCCTCAATGATACACTGAGAGCTCAATGGAGAACTGTGCCTACTCCTGGCAAACAAGGAAAATAAGCATACACAAAACCCCAAGTGTCAGACCTAAAAAAAAAGGAGACACCAAAAGTCAACTTGTACTGTCATCCTACCTCCAACAGAGGACAGGCATATAGGGACACTTGAAAAGGACAAGCATGCTGCACTATTCCTCACAGAGTGCTGCTTAACTTGAACAAGTTGCTGTTCACAGATTCCCTGAGAAAGGAGGATTGCTGAATCCTTGGGGCACTTTTCCACGAACTCTTCCAGTCACTTCTGAACCAGTACAAGCTTTTCCCCTCTGCATCACTCTGAGGCTATGAGTTCAAGTGCTGAACTACATATATGCACAGAACAACCCTGTTTTCTAACAAGTCTGGAGAAGAGAAGGCTCCTTGCAGCCTTTCAGGACCTAAAGGGGGCTTATAAGAAAGCAGAGACATCTTAGGACTGTGGCAACAGGACAAGGTGTAATGGCTTTAAACCAAAAGAGGATAGATTCGGACTAGGTATAAGGAAGAAATGTTTTACACTGTGAGTGGTGAAACACTGGCATAGGTTGCCCAGACAGGTAGATGTCCCATCCGTCGATAACATTCAAGGCCAGGTTGGACAGGGCTTTGGGCAACCTGATCAGATTGAAGATGTCCCTGCTTATGGTAGGAGGATTAGACAAGATGACCTTTAAGACCAAATTATGGTTAGATGCCTGCAACCTGAGCAACCTATTTCCAAATAAGAGATAGCACCGAAATATATTTTATAGCAGTTTATAACCCAAGTTTCTTAGCCAGCGGATGAAGGCATTCACAAAAATATAGCCACAAAAATATCCCAAGTGATCCTTTTCTCTTTAGCCACCTTTGCTGAAGTTAAGTTTCACATCCAACCTGTTACTGAGCTGTCACTCAATATGGCATGGATTAGGTAGTCTGATTATATTTCTACCCCAAATGTCAATAACATTTCCACCAAAAGAAGTCTCCAAAAGCATGAGATGTCATTCTAGGAAGCATATCAACAAGCACCCACCCTGTGGACACGTCAGCCTTGTTCCACTTGGTATCTCCTTTACCAAGCAAGGAAGAGACGCCCTTCAGAATCAGTAGCAGTTTCTACTGTGGTTCTCCCTGAGGATTTCTGCTCAATTAGAGCTGCTTTTAGCAAGTTGCTCACAACAATTTTAGTTTGTGAGCAATAGGAAGACTTGTTCAGAGGTCAGTCAACAAGTATTATTGATCACTTCTTACAGCACCCAAAACTCCAGTAAACACTACACAATACAGTCAAAAATAGCAAGGAGCTTTGTTCCCAGAAGAACAAAAAAACAAACATTGCACAGCAAAAGGCAACATCCTTAGGGCTAGTTTGTGTCTCATAAAGCAGACAGGCTCTAGTGAGTGACGTTGGTGCAACTGGAAAAGCTAGCTGACCCTCAAGCCACCTGCTGCATCCTCTCATTCCTGGCAAACACACATGAAATGCAGAGAGCTTTTATTCCCCGTCTTTGTCTGCAATAACAGCAAAGCCTAACAAAACCTAAAATAGTTTATAGCTGTTGAAGGACTCCACAGCAAGCCACCCAAGGGAAGACTGAAGCAACAGAGCTGGGACAGTGCCCATCTTTAGACAGAAAGCTGCATACAGATGCAAAGCTGCTTTGCTTATGCTCAAACCACTCAAAACTGCCCGAACACTGCTGGTACAGTGCCTGCTCCAAATACATCGTTTGCTCCCAGACCTCCAATAAAGGCATCGGCATGCTTTCAGTCAGCTCTGAGCATGGATTTTGCAAGCTCACATTGGCCTGGGGACTGCACAGTCCTCTGCAATGGAAAAAACACATGCTTTGGAGAATGACTGAGTGCATGGGGCTCCTCCTACCTCTGGTGGTGCCTCTCCTTCCAATCTGTCATCTAAAGAGGGGCACTGAAGGAGGCGGCAACCGAAGCTTCAGTAAGATCATAAAACACAGCATAGAACGGAGGTTTTACCATTTGAGAAGCATCCTTCTTCCAGCCGCTGTAATAAGAGTGCATCCTAAGGAAGAGTTTGAAAGCCTTGAGAACAGAGGCTTCACAAAATCATTTCAGAGGAGGTCCCCTGTGCTCAAAAAGCTGCAGAAAAAGCAATTTAAAGGTCATCTCTTACCAAGCAGGAGAGAAAATAAAACTCAGTAGCCTCATCTGTGGAGTGGAAGAGGTGATGCGAACGGAAGCACAACCAGATACATATGGAAGTATTAAAAAATATAAAGGAAAGAACCGTACAGCTCTGGATTTGTGCTCCCGACAAGGGGTCCTAATTCATAGTGGGATAGCTTCAGAACAGTACATCAACACTTGGCCCTCCATGCTAACTGGTTTCCTTAAATCAGCTGAGCTGTTTGGGCTGAGTGAGCAATTAAAGTATAAGAAAACAGATGGCTCTATTTGGCAACTTCTTTAAAAGTGTCATTTTGCGACTACCCAGGTCATATCACAACTATATTACTCCAGATTAACTGCTTTCAGCCGGCCTGTAATAAAAAGCTGAAACCATTCAGGCAGCAATCTCTAAGATTGCCAAACCAACTGCACCCATTCAACTACCATCACACTTAATCATTAACAGCACAGTCAATTATTCCTCGTTAACAGAATCACAGAATCATAGACTGGTTTGGACTGGAAGGGACCTTTTAAAGATATTTTATCATTGCACAAAAGATGTATGTTTGGCAAACAAAGTATTTATATGCTGTATTCTATTTCCTTTTTTATTCAAAATCCCAAAGCTTTTCCACCTATGGCAAAACAATACTCTTCTAAAATGCCTTTGAGTGTGAAAAGGAACGCTACTGGACGGCAGCACCGCACATCAACCACAACCAAGAGCTGAAGAAAGATATGGATCACGTGTAAAAATTTAATTGCTAGTGTAAGTCTGATCTGCAACACAGGAGACAAGGTGCCTGTCAATCCCTGTTCATCAGATGTGGACACACATTCAATGTCACAATTGAGAGAAGTTCTGGAGGTAAATCCCTGCTATCTCCATCTCCAACCTGTCTGCTGAGCAGCTTAGTGAATAATGCTGCTGAGATCACAAAAGTCACAGGATAATTTAGATTGGAAGGGACCTCCAATGAGGATCTTCTCCAACCTCCAGCTCCAACCAGAGACCACTTCAAAGCTGTGTGAGGTTGTTCATGGACTATCCATGGACTATCCTGTTTTAACATCTCTGAAGATACAGACTATCATGTATAATATTAATACAACAGTTATACAATTAATTCTCATTCTCTTCACAGAGATCTTGGTTCAGAGTAGAAAAACAAGAACAAAAATCATACTAAATTCATCTAACATCCACATTGTATCCAAGACATCATTTTGGGCAGTATAACATTTCTCTGTGCTTTACTGAGATGTCAGTTTGGAACAGCTTCAAAATGAACATACCTCCCCGAGTGCTGCAGCCCCTACCTGGGCTGCCAGAGCACCCGTGCTTCAGAAGCATCAGGCAACAGTTGGAGAAAACCACTCAATGTTTTCCAGGACTGAACCAGTTCTAATGACAAGTAAACACAGTGTTTTTCAACTGCTGCCAACATATGCTTTCAATGTTCAATTTTAAATCAGCAAGAACAAAACATATGAAGGAATTTTAAGCTGGTATTTTTACGTCCAGTAGTTACCCACAAACTACCAGAAAAATAAACAACATTACCAAACCCATCTTTCATTTACTCATCAGTAGAACAGAACTGCAAGCCCATGACTAATTTCAAAACCAAAGCTGCTAATTACAATTCAGATGAGAGTCTGGCAAACATACCTTTTGTCAAAAAGCATGAACCCTATATTTGCTTTAATCATAGATAAGTCCAGTTGGGGGAGGGGTAATTCTTTTCTTTTTTCCCAAAAGACAGTAACTGCATTCTACGCAAATTAATGTTTTTAAAATACTACTACAGGTTACACGTGTAAAAAGTCTGCAGTTCAGTGATGCCACTTCAAAGAATGCTTCCTACTTAATTCACTACCAGCCGGTATTTTTGGCAACTTGTTTAATGCAGGACTAGAAGAAAATTGGGTTCTTTAACCTGAATTTAAGTATTCATAATTAGGTTTTAACTGCCACATGATTTACAGATGAAACCTGCCTAAGCCAATTTTAAAATGTAATTCCAAGAACATGTACTCATGCTTTTTTCACTATTCCAGCTGCCCAAGACTAGACTTTGCTGGGTCCCTACATCAGGAGCATATCTTGCAGGAGTGTTACCAAGAAATTCCAAGAGACATCTAGCTCTCGACAGGGTCCAGCAGAAAGCAAATCTGATCTGATAGTTCCTTTTCGAAGTGTGAAACACAAGTAAAAGAGCTGGGTGTTTTTCTGAGGGATGAATTTAACATTTTTAAGGAAAAGGGAGCCCCAAAAGGCTTTTTCTTCTTTTTTTTTTTAATATATACATGTGCTATTTAAATAGCCAGCATCTAGCTAGCGCCATTTTTAAAAATGGACCCTTCATGTGTTCTATTTTCATCAGTAGTTTTGAGTTGTCAGATTAGTCTTAACACTGCCAATGGACCATCACTTAGTGTTGCTTATAAAAACATGATACTTAAGGGAAAACGATGTTCTGCCTGTGCATTTTGTAATTTTCAACCACTTTTTTTTTAAAAAAAAAGACTCAGACATTTACAAAAGCTGTAGACCACCCAAATTATTGAATTTTTTCCAAGTTCAGTAATAGCAACGAAAGATATATTTCTGGTTTTGGTATATTTGATGCTTTGTACCAGCATTATCTCTTTGTATAACCAGTCAGACTGAAAGACTTTTTTTCCAGTACATTGCTATCAATATATTTTTTAAAAAATAGTACTGCTAGAGTTACAGAAGGCATTACGACATCCTGCAGCTCAGCATTTTATCAGCAGTAAGAGATTTTGCCAGCCTAAATCAAAAATGTTAGTATAGCAGCACTCACCTATCACCATCAGCAAGACCTGGCACAGTGTTTTCCTCAGTTATACTCATTGCTGTAGCCCCAAAAATGAGGAATTTTCAGGCAAAGTCAGGACACACAGCTGAGTGGCTTAAGTTACATAAAATTTTCCTTTTCTTTCCCCAGCTTCCTCCAGATTACTTTCACTATTCTCTCTTTAGCCAAGAGCAGTGCATGGAAATCTGTTCCACATCCGTATGAGATAATGGTCTAATATAAGTGGAAAGTATTTCCTTATACTAGAAGAAATCAGCCATCAACAAGATGAATAGGTGGATTTGTTCATTTTTAAGTATTTCTGGATGAGTATGAAATGGAAAAAAAATGTTCTCGCTGTCCTTCAAATGCATGAGAAAGATATCACTTCACCTATATCCCAGAATCAAACAAACTGTCATTAGAAGTCCCATGTGTTGTTACTCGCTTGGAAATTCTGTACACTCCCTATTCTTTTTTCCTCAATTTCTTATATATTTTTCAATAGCAAGAACTGTCTTTCACATGAGGACTCAAGAGGACTAAGCAAGCTGTCAGTCACAGGTAACTTCTGCTAACAAACAGCACTTCAGATCTTCACTGCCAGTAATGAAAGCATATTTGGGGTTGGGAAAAACTGCAATTGAAGCTCTTTCCAAGGACTTTCTACTTGGAGTTACATGATTATGTTTTTACGACATAATTTGTCTTGTTATATCTTGAATATCTGCTCAATTAAGCTCATTTCAGAGCCATCTCATAAGCAGATTTCTGATCTCCACTATCCAGTGCTTGTGCACATGAGGGTTTTGGGTGTGAAGTAGTATAAAATGACTCCATTTTAAAATACTCAATATCAAAAGTACATTTTAATTTATATATATAAAAATATATATTAAAATATGTCTCTGTATGTCTCTATATAAATACATATTATATATGACCCCTTCCATGTCTCTGAAAGCCATGACTCCTGACAGATGGCTGGTTTTCCATCTGCTGTGCCCTGCCTATGGGATCTGGTGTATCACAGGCAATCATCACAGTTAGGAAAGGCCACCCGCTGCACTTACACGTACAGATCGTTTCCTGGGCTGTTTCATTTCTAAGCATGCTGGCTCTCCCCTTGTGCTCCGTTTTTCATCTTTCCAAAGGTCTGATCACTGATCTATGCCTACCTAGACCAAGCAGACTGCAAAATACTGTGAACTACACACCCCTAGAGGTTGCATATTCATTGCCTCATGGAGGTGAGATGGGAGAAAGACAAACCAATACATGGACTTCACAATGGACAACACAACAGCAAGAAGAAATCCCATGGTCAGCTCTTCACTGCACTGGTCTTCAAAGTGTTGAAGAGTCTGTCTATCTCCTGGTGTCTCTACGTAAGTATATCCTACAGCACATAAGAACAGTCTTTCTTCTTCAAAGCCAGAAATTGGTTACGGGAAAAGAAACTGCTCAGGGTTTGACACAGGAGGATGTGAATGGCATCAAATGTCACAGTGGAGTTCAGCAAAGCAATTTCCCATTCACTTAAGCATTTTTTCTCGACATAGTTATTTCTATTGCATTTAAGAATTGAGGCTACTTTAAAACATAAATAACAACACTGGACTTGAAAATATCAACAGTTGTGGTCACTAATTACCAATAGTTACAATGTCACCAGGCCAACATTTTCCTCTGTAAATGAACATGGTGACATGGAAATTTGATCCATTTGTTTACAGGCAGATTTTGAAATAATAATAGTCAGAAGGTGAGAAAATTCGGAGAGGGTTCAGATTGATTCGGAGAGGGTGTGCTGGTAAGGACCACCAGCACATCACCGCACAGAAAGTAGGGCAGAGTGTACCTCAGAGCAGTATAGGAGATACTGGCACTCTGGTGCAAGCTACTCCAGTTACCAGACA
>WAAB01002020.1:130629-194401 GCA_013389865.1 Piaya cayana
CTACAACTACCTGAAATGAGTTTGTAGAGAGGAGGGAGCTGGCCTCTTCTCCCAAGTGACAGGGGACAGGACGAGATGGAATGGCCTCAAGCTCCGCCAGGGGAGATTTAGACTAGACATTAGGAAAAAAATTTTCACGGAAAGGGTTATTGGGCATTGGCAGAGGCTGCCCAGGGAGGTGGTTGATTCACCTTCCCTGGAGGTGTTTAAGGCATGGGTGGATGAGGCACTGAGGGTCATGGTTTAGTGTTTGATAGGAATGGTTGGACTCGATCTGGTGGGTCTCTTCCTGGTTGGTTATTCTATTAATATTTACATGGCTCATTAAAATAAAAGCATCATCCTGCCAAGACTCATTCCTCGCACCTCCTTGCTCTTCTGCCCATATCCTCTACCTGCCCTTCCTGCACAGTCCTCCTCTGACTTACTAAGTTCTCCCCATCCCTGTTAAAGACTGGCTTTTCCCTAAACTCAAAAAAATGAGCCCAAATTGCTAGTTCACCTCTGAAAGGGAAAATTTCTCCTGGACTGTCCCCACAGCATATCATTTAATGCTAATAATCATAAGCAAACTTGATATCTGAAGCAGAAGCATATGCTTTAAACTCTTTCCAAAAAGCAAATATTGCAGAGATGACAAATCATCATCAATGTCTAACCGAGCAGGCAAGGAGGAATCATTTTTATTATAAAATTCAGCCTGTCTCATGAAAAATAGGTCTTTGGCTATTTTTTTAAAAATTTCCTCTTTTGCCATTATTTGATAGCAGAGAAGGAAGAAGCCATTAGAAATTGTTTACGTTATGAAACAAAAAGCCTGACCAAGACAGAACAATTATGTTAATGAGCGAGAGGATGATACTCAGCAGGCAACTTTCACAAAATCCTTCAAGAAGAAAGACTTAATTTGGTGGTGAAGTAGCACATGTACTTGCCAGCACTAACACAGGTATGCACTTGGGCAGGCTTTTTATTTTAATTGCAACATATAGCATTGGGTACTCAAAATCTGACACCTGGTTAAATGTTTGGTGATTTAACAATTTGTACAGCTGTCTGATTTTTAAATTACAACTTGTCAAAAAAAAAAAAAGAAAACAAAAACAACCCTAATTTGTCACTTAACTCACAGTACAGGTTTATTTCTAAACCCAACCCTCTATTAGACCAAGCAGAATGATAAACACAATTATTTGCAATGGCCCTCTGTTTTCATTTTTCATGACAGTCGGGGAAGACAAGCCATAAATGGATTCAAGCAGGACTCTGAACAAGAAGATGATAAAAGAAAAATCCCAATTACCATCCTAGTGTTATCTAACAACTTTTTTTAAATGCTAAAAACCAAAGGTCCCTTTCCACTTTCATGTATCAAAACTCAGTTACTTAAAACAGAAGTGAATTTTTCATAGGGTTGCAAAAAGGCAGCACCTTGACAGCAAAGTTCATGCATGAACTAGTCCATAGACCAGCCACTTTCAGCTATAGAGCTAAAAGTAGCACATGGACACATTTTGAATGGTACACCATAGGTGCAGGAACCAGCCACAAAAGCTTCTGGAGGGAGAGGACAGCTCTCACTGTGTCCCACCACAGCAGAGCCAGGAGGTTCTTCTCTCCAGCAGCGGCTCATGATACCCTCTAATAAAACCATGATTAACAGCTACCTGCAGAGAAGGTCTCCAATTGCTACTACATTTCAACTCACATAATTAATAGTAAGAAGACAGAAAAGTGTACACTATCACACTTTCAAAGCTACCAAATCCTGAACTGGCATGCAGAGATCGGATAATATTACAGCACAAACATCTTTTAAAATACAAATTACAATAGAAGACAGCAGTATGGTATTAAATACACATATTCAGGAAACAAAAGAAGGCCTTCTGTTAAGCTGAGGAGCTTCACTGGTATTCCACCATTCTCCCTCATCTAAGGACTCGAAACCTTCTGTGAGCTCTGATGTTCAACAGTGGGAAATGTGAAGATTTTCATATGCAGCTGGATATTCTCATGTTTAAAAAAATATTTCTGTAGTGGGTCATCATTAGCAAGTCCTACAGTCAACTGTTACAATACACTGTCAAGCAACAGAAACTAAGAGAGTATTAGAGGTACCACACTGGGCAACTGTTGGCTCTTTAATGACAAGTATTAGCAAGTTTGGATAGAAAACCTGTCCAACATTCTTTTTATAAAGCAGATGATGTGATAATATCTCAGACAGAAGGAAAACTTTATATGGACACAGGGAAATCTTAATTCACAAACAAACCAGAGGCAATTATCAAAATTATACCAATGGCATTCTCTTTTTGCAGTCAAGCATAATTATGGAAGTTCTACTGAAAAAAAAAAAAAGCACCTTAGCCTATAATTTGCATTTCAATTAATTTTGAAACTTTTGTGAAGAATAGATGTCTAGAATTTGGTACCACAGAAACTACTACTGAAATACACTTATAAATTTTGTAATGTAGGAATTTCAAGTATAAAACTGAAGCAATGCTGCTAGGTCTGTGTTTTTTTCATAATTAGCCTGTACAAAATGGGTGAAGATGTAGAGGAAAAGAAAAAATCATTAGTGCTATCTGCAATGCAGTTTACAAAAGTTCCATTACATTCACACGCTGCAGAAGCACCACACAACGGGCAAATAAGAGGCTCTTGAGAATATATCCTTTCTAAGGTTTACCAACAGTGCTCACAACTAACAACAAATCCTCTGGATATTGTTGCTGCAAATCTAACAATACCCAGTTATCACATTCACATGTTAAAAAGTACATTTCTCTTATAAAATAGATGTAAAGTTCTGGCCAATTGCTTTACAACTTTATTACTTATAATTGCACAGGGCTCTTGCTCTTCGAGCCCAATCACTGCATTTCACACTAAACTCTAATTATACAATCTAGCACGAAAAAGCCAGAGATACAGACCCTCTAACAAGCTTAGGCAAAAATCAAAGGACCACAAAGGGGTAAATCAAAAGCTGGCACATACCAACTCTATTCTTTGTGCAGTCAACTAAGACTAATTAATGCTTTTAATGTCCCCTTTTGGCACCATAAATCAGAACACGCAGCTTTTATGAGTTAACAAAAGAATCTGTGAAAGGTGTAGCTTATTAACCAAACTCACAATTTCAAATGCTTTTAATCAGAAACAGGTATATTTAGCAGCATTGTACTCCACAAGCAGAATTATCTGCAGGCTGTACACAGAGAACATTCATTTATCAATACAAACAAGGCTGGCACACTGGGAAGAAGAGGTGATAAATTATACAACTGAAAGGCAGGCCACTGCTTCCAGCACGGCTTTTGTGCAAGCAGAAATGTGGAGCAAACACTGTGGGAAGGCGCTACAGAAAGGTGAAGGGAATGTACTGGATGTTTCCCTATAATCTCATCTCAGCCACAGAGGCTGCAAGAACTGAGCACGCTATTGCACTTCTTCGGCAGGAATAGAAAATGGGGTTTCAAGTAGACCTCCTACCATCACCTACTTGGCAAGGCCTTTCAGCAGCTTCTCTGTAGCACGCTGCACTCATTTTGCTGCACCGTTTGAAGAGTTCGCATTAGGGTTTTGTTTCTTCCCCTCATCAGGAAACTCAGATGTCCATTTTTGGTGTGGTCTCTGCAATCCATTTTGCTCTCCATGCAGCAGCCAACTGCAACTTTCACTTTGCACATCTGCTGGACATCAGTTTGGCCTTTAACAGTTTGGCCTTTAAGAGAAGCAGCTATCACAGGGCTACCAAAAGACACCCACATGGTAAACCTAAGTCCAAAAAGAAGTTAATCTTTCAAAATACATACATATTTTTTTAAGAAGAGATGCAGATACAACTGAGATCCTAGACTCAAAGAAAAGGGACTCAAACTGCATCTTTCTGAGCAGATAGACAATAACTATTTTGGTGCACTCTCCACATACCTCAGAGCAGTATCTACAGCACAATTTAATATGGATATAAACTCATAGATCAGAAGTAGAAAGCTGCTCCAGAGCATCTTAAAAAGTGTGGTGGTCGAGATCCTCTCTGCTGCTTATGTCCATAAAACTTATTAAAACCTTGCTTTGTTTTTAAATCAGCTTTTGACAGCTGATTTTTTTTTCTCACTGTTATGGGAAATGTCATCTTCCTAACAATGCCTCACTCCTCTAACAATCACTACATATCAGCAGTATTGAGCCATAAAGAACCACAAAGCCATTTTGTCAATAAAATAGTTCCTCTACACCCCGACTAATCATCATGGGATATTCAGGCTGATGTTCCTATCCTGATGCTCAATTAGAATGCATCCCTATGGCACAGCGTCCATCACACACCACAGACAGGCAAAGGACACCACAGGTTTCATCTGGAGAGCTGCAGTGAATGCGGGAAGTGACACAACCCAACCTGGGGACCCATAGTCACAGCTGATGTGTGGGATTAGCTGGTGACTCTGATCACCATGACATACTGATGCAAAAATATTAAAAGAAGACTTTTTCTAAGGGAGCAGAGCTGACTAGAGGAAGCATTTGCACCAATGTAACTTAGGATGAAAAGCTGGGTCATTAATCTTTGTAAACTCGTTACTTTATTCAGGAAAGAATTTTCACTATGTGATACGTTCCAGCATACATCACACAGGGGGTTTCCTTTCCCTGATTCAGCACAGCAGTAGTGTTCACAAAGGAATAAAAAACTTCTCAGGTAGTGAAAACTCCCATGAAGCAAGGATGGGCAAAGTACTTACAGATCCCAAAGCTTTCCAAACCCTGTAATATCTGTAACTGGCATGGAAGAGAGGGAAGAAAGGGAATCCAACCAAAACCCAGCAACCTGTGGGACTTGGAACTGTCTCTGTTCAAGTACATTTAAGAGAGCTTTGTTGTTCCATGACTGTCAGACCGTGTGTAAAGATGAAGGAGATACAGCTTAAGAGACAGAAGACTACACAGACCTACATTCTCCACCATGGACTGAGTGTGCCCAAATTTGTTTCTTCCAACACATGGCAAGAGGCTGCTGGGCAAACCCAAAAGCAACATGATCAGAATAAACACATTGGAGGGTTCTGCTCTCATGGCAGCCATTCCCGCTTACATCCTTAGGAAACACCCACACGTCACATACTCAGTGAGGATTTGGTGATGCAGTATGGTGGAAAACACCAGTCCTCTGACCTGCCCTCATAACCAAACTGATATACTGCACAGAAAACAAAAAGCAAGCTTTTACTTCCCTTAAAAGCCCACCACATGAGCCAGAAAACCAGCAACCTCAAGTTAACGTCTCAGCCATTCTCTCACCAGCTACTGGCTTCAGCTCTTAGGATATAAGACTGAAATACATCCCAAATAAAGAGCTCTGAAGAAATAAGGAATATTCTTGAACATTAATTGATGCTCTATCTACTTATACACTACTGCAGTGTAGATAGTCACATCCAGTCATGTGAGTGAGCAGTGTGCTCCTAATTCAGAGGGATGCTCACAGACACAGATGGATTGTGAAGCACACGGAAATAAACATGCTAAAACACCACAACATGTCCAGACTAGATAGAAGGCTACATTTAAAACCATTGCTAATGTTCTAACATGATGTTTCCCTCATCTAAACATGACCCAAAAGGAAAGAAGGAAACACAAACCACTGTCCTTAGTGTCACCATCATTAGCCTACACCAGAAACAAAGGAACGTGATTTCCCTTCACTCTTCAAATAATCCTACGATGTCTCAAAAGGATTCCGGGACCTACAAAGAACTACAGAATGGTTTGGGTTGGGAGAGACTTTTGAAGATCATCTAGTCCAACCTCCTTGCCACAGGCAGGGATATCTTCAACTAGATCTAGTTGCTCAATGCCAGTCCCACTTCTCCCAGTCTGAGCAACTCAGACCCACCTCTTTTCTCCCTACCTCACAACCCATCAAATGCACATCCTTGGCTTTGCCTCCTTCCCTGCTGCTGCTCCACCTGCAAGGTGAAGTCACCTTGGAAATACAGGGGGCAGAAAAGGTGAATGGGAGCAGCATAAAGGTCCTTTTTTGTTCCCCTTTAACCTTTTTTCTAGCGTGGCAGTCAACAGAAAGGAGAAGTTGGAGATGGGGAGGGCCCATCGTGTTGCTTCTAGATTGGCACAAACAAAGACAAAGCAAAGTTTTTTTGAAATGCTTGGCACTTGTCCCTTCCCACCCAAAAGAAGTTGAGTTGCTGAGGGTGGGATGAGGAAGAAACAACAGCCTGGTTTTGTCTGTACCCAAAGAGCAGGCATCTAATTAGGGCAGGTTTTTCCCAAACCGGGATGGAGTGTTTCTGTGTGCTAAAATATTGGGAGGATATGGGTCACAGCATGCCTGAATGTTTGATCCTGGTGCAGTCCAGTGGATCCAAGAGCAGGGAGTACTGTTGTTGTCTGTCTGCATGTGGTTTTCAGCAAATCTGACTTGAGTGGGTATCCTGGTAGCTGACATTTAAAGTCCATGTTAATAAACAAGCATCACGGCATATAAAAGGAAAAGGAAAAAAAAAAAAACCAGAGAGAGAACCCTGTTTTTTCCATACTCCTGCACAAGAACAGCTGGACTGGGTCAGGCTGACACTTCAGCTATCTCAGAGTCTTCTCTGCAGCAACAATCAAATGTGAATACCTATAGGAAAACTTAAGCACAGGGCAGGTACGGTGACATTTGCTCAGCACACTTTCCAGCCTGCAACCATGTGCAACACAGGGTTTTTCTGAAGTTGTACATTTGTATTTAATAGCTGTAGATCATGCTATACCACTTCTGTAACATATTTGATTTTCTTATATATAAACGCCTAAAGGGTTTGACCTCTGCAGGTCTCATAATGCTGTGTACCATATACAAAAATAAACAGTTAAGACAGAACCTGCCCCAACCAATTTACAGACCACATTAGACTGAAAATTTATATTTAAAAAAATGTTTCTAGCTTTCTTTTATGAAAGGTTCAGACATAAACCCTTAGAAATAATTTGCCTGACTACAGACAAAAGACAGAAATTTATATCAGGAATCATGCCTTTGCCAACCCACTGATTTTGACCCAGTACAAGAAGCACTTTTTGCCTTCTTTTTAATATAAAATAGAAGTAAATTATTTACTAAGAAGATATTACAACTAATAAACAATATAAAAGCCTAGGTCTCACAATTTGTTATAGTAGCAGCACATACCTACTGTGTATTCTACTACAGTCTGCTCATTACCTTAGGTTTATTAACTTTATAAATCAATATAATAAAATACATGTGATGTTGCTGGGACTTCTGCCTATGCATTTCTTGATCCAGAAATTATTTGCTTATTTTAAAAGGTAATATGATTCTGTACAGAAGTTCATTTAATATAAACAGGAGTCCAACCCACATAAAAAGCCAACACTTTTTAATCAACACTTGCTATCTCTGTGGCACCCAAAGCTTTTCTGTTTGTGGAAGCAGTAGGGAAAAAGGTGTTTGGAGAAGCACCTAAACTTAAGCACAACAACTGAAGGGCACATACAAAACATGAATTGATACCTCTTGGATATGAGCTTCCTTCAGGTGGAGATACTCCGGAGAGGAGTCTGCCTACGGCTGCAGGGCAGTGAGTCTTCACAGCATTCCACAGCTCTGTAGCAGCAACCAAGAGAGAGAAAGGAAGAAAGCTGTGAGGCTCCGCAGGCAAACTTGTTGGGCAGAAAACATGGCTCTTTCTAGCAAAGAATGGTCTTTATCTCCACTGGAGCAAAGGAGGAATGAGTACGTGGAAGAAACGCAATCAAAAAAAAGGAGAGGCGGATGCACATTAAGAGCAGGAGATGAAAGGAATACAGGAGCTGGCTACAAAATCAGCAGTTGCAAAAAAAAACAAACAAAAAAAACCAGTACAATGTGAATCGCTGCCACTCATGTTTCCTGTCTCTGTCATTAAACTGATAGACTTAGGTATCTGCCCCACCTCCCTTACAAATATATGCCTCTATGTGCCTTCCTCTTAACATACCAAGGATACATTTTTTCCATCCCCATAGGTAAAGGAAGACTTACAGTAGCCATTCAACATTTGCACCTTCAAATCAAGACACAAAGCCTTTCCACAGCTCAATGACTTTGGGTGAAATACTCACATGGCGCACCTTGCACAAAGTCTACATCAACTATGCTTTGCCTACACTCTGCTGAAGAATTGCATAGAAACTAGAAACAAACAGCACCACAAGCAGATGAAATCAGAACTACAGTCTTCTCAGCTTTTGGAAAGGAGAAAACAAAGTTCAAGCTTTCAAATACTTGTTAACCAGCTATTTGACAGGATTTGGGACTAAACAGGCCAAACAAAGTTTTACATGTTACTCTGCCAGCCTCCCTTCCCAGATGACACAAAAGCTCAGAGCACTGAAAACTAAATACCTCACAATAAAGTACTACACACAAAAACAGCTCTCAAGCAGTTCCACATTCTTTATGTTTATTTCCACATGTTTGCTTCTGTATGTTTCCACATACAGAAGAACAGAAAACCTACTGTTCGCAAACCAGGGCCAGTGCTCCCTGTAGCAGTTGTTTATTTTAATCCACACAGTACCAAAAGGTTTACATTAAATATTTTTTCATTGCTTCTAACCACTGATCCAATATTAGTTTACATCCACTCAAAAAACACTCTTGGGAGAAAACAGGAGACTGAAAATGCTGAATCCAGGAAAACAACTAAGACTTTCTTTGGGAGCACCCATCCATTCCATCATTCCCCGCAGCATTACACCAAGAGACCATTCAAGCCCAGCAAAGAAAACATCATGAAATAATAAAAAAAAAGAACAAGAAAAAAAGATAAATCTTCATTTTTACTGATGTTCCCAGAGTTAACAACTGGAAGAAACCACCACCATACCATCAGAGATGGCATCCTTGGAGAGAAATAAAAAAACACCCTGCTAATGCTTAAATGTCCAGATAATCCCAACACTGTTGTTACCAAGAGTTTGAGCAGTAGTTTTCAGAGAAACTACTCAGTTGTATCTCCATTTGTTGTACGGGTACGTGACTTCTGCATTTCCACCTTACAACAAGCATATTTAATGTTAAGTTAATGAAGTTAATTCCCTTGTTAGGTTTTCTGACTTGCCCTTATGGTCCCCCTGTTCAAAGACAGTACAGCTCTAAAATATATAAGCAAACATCTCTAGGAAAAAAAGGAAGGCATAAGTGAATTGCAGCAGAAACAAGGACTTGACAAATCTTATCACATCCAGCTCTGCAGTGGCAAATTAGTCTCTCTTTGAGCACATTCTGTACTCAAAGTAGCCTCAGTGCTTCGGGAGGTACCAAATATAACAGCCCTGTTTTAACTTCCTTCCAGGAATACACACAGTCATTTATTAAGAAGACGTGGGCTGCCGTTTCTGTTCCAACAGCTTCAGTAACATTCTGTAAAATTAAACAAATGAATCCTTTTGTAGCAAGAAAGAAGTAGAAAATAATCTGGGTCCAAGCAAAAGTATAGAAACCCACCTCCTCCGAGTCCTCCTCCACTCTTCAGCAATTTTATGACAAGCATGCCTTCCCAGCTATACCAGGCTCAGCATCAACCACAGGATCAACAATCCTTTCCACTGCTTTCACACCTTGAATCTTGATGCCTTTGCTCTTACTATTTTAACTAGGAGAGCCAGTTTGATAGCCAAATTTGTTTCAAGTCCAAGTTTTGGAACATTCTTACATCTTCACACTTGTACAGACAAGGAAGTTAATAAGCTCTGCTTAGCAAATACTGAAGATTCCCTGCACATGTCCAACACTGCTGCGTGTGTTGAATACATGAGGGCTTCCAGGCACTACCTCGATTTAGCAGGACAGTATTACAGCAGTCTTTAATGTCAGGGGATTATCAGAAATTTCACCTCTTTGGTCATCTCCAGCTGCTAAAGAGACAGAGAGAAGCACTGTATCCACCTCCCATTAACCTTGTCGGTGGGATCTTCCTTTAGCTGCAACAGCATCAATTCCTTCTTCTATTGTGCTGCCACACAGACACTCAGTAGAATCACCCTTTGGGAGTAGTTTTCTTGGTTCCTTTTCTGTTTTTACTTGACCAAAAGTCAGAACGATTAGGTTCATAACAACTAGATGCTGCTACTGCAGTGAGAAGCTGTGATGAGCTCCACGGAGATGGAGGTTATCCAGCCACCTACACACACACATCATCGCCCTCAGTCACCATGCAAAAAACAGTCGTAAGTGGTCAGAAATTAACTGAAATCATTCAAATGAGTACAAAACCAAAAGAAATCCAGTTTCACATGGATCTTTCCCTTCACTTCAGTGCATGAAAAAAATTCAAGATATAAATGTAATGGAAATTGTGTCAACGGTGCTGTCTTGCTTCATGCTGTACCCCCATCTCCTATCCCTCTTAAGCTAAAGTCCTGGACTGCTATATTCTCCAAACACAGTGATGACACACGCACACAAAAGATAGACATATTTGCAGAAGTGCAGTCAGTTCCAATCACGGCCCTCAAGGATAACTCAGAAATTCATCAGAGAATGACAAAAACAGGGAAAACATGACATGTAGGAGGTACTGATTTGGAAAATTTAGGGCAACATCACAACATTGGGAACTTCCGCTAGCATGACCACATTCATCAAGAGTGTGATCTGCAATTAACACCACAATGCCATCAAAGCTCCCCCATGCTGCATGCTGGTGCAGCTCTACCAGCAAGCCTTGCTCCTCTGAAACCAGTGAGATGAGCAGCAGGTGGAGTAACCTCAACCTCTTGTGGAAAGCTGAATAAATCATAGAATGGTTTCAGTTGCAAGGGATCTTAACGATCATCCAGTTCCAAACTCCCTGTCAGGGGCTGGCACACGTCCCACTAGGTCAGGCTGGCCATAGCACCATCCAACCTGGCTTTGAACACCTCCAAGGATGGGGCAGCCACAACTTTCCTGGGCAACCTGTGCCAGTGCTTCACCACCCTCATTGTGAAAAATTTCCTCCTTTTGTCTAGTCTAAATGTGCCCCCTTCCAATTTAAAGCCATTCCCCCTCGTCCTATTTAAAGACGTTCCCCCATGCCCTTGTAAAAAGTCCCTCCCCAGCTTTCCTGTAGCCCCTTTCAGATACTAGAAGGTTGTTATAAGGTCTCCTCAGAGCCTTCTCTTCTCCAGGCTGAACAAGCCCAACTCTCTCAGCCAGTCCTTTTAGCAGAGGTGCTCCAGCCCTCTGATCATCCTCGTAGCCCTCCTCTGGACCTATTCCAACAGCTACATATCCTTCTTATGTTGAGGATTCCAGAACTGGACACAGTACTCCAGGTGGGGGTCTCACAAGAGAGGAATAGAGAGGCAGAATCTCCTCTCTCACCCTGCCGGCCACGCTTCTTTCGATGCAGCTGGCCTTCTGGGCTGCAAGCACGCACTGCCAGATCAGGCTGAGCTTCTCATCAATCTGTAGGAGTCACCTCCCTGCAGGGCAGGAATAGGCAAAAAGGGAAGAGAGAAGCTTGCCTCTCTGTAGATTCACAATCAAAACAAAACAAGCAGTTTCATTTCAGTGCTGAAAACTATCAGGCATAAAATGTATCTAGGATGGACATTTAAATTGTAATATGGCATTTCAATTAACAATGTAAAAAATACTAGGCAGTATGTCAAAAATCCTCTGGTACACACCTGAAGAAACTATGTGCCACTCCCTCAAGAGCTAGGTGCTGCTTTCATGTGACGCATCTAGAAATCCACAGGAACAGTTACCCAGCATAAAAGTCCCTATCAAGTAAATATTACTGCTTCCTTGCGGACGACCATTAGGGAAGGCAAAGAGGGTTCTCCTCTTCAGCATTTATATTATTTTATTTCCTGGTTGTATCAAAATCTAAACCAGACTCATTGCTCCACCTATTAGAAAAACAAAGAAAGAAAAGGCAGCAGGGAGTAAAGATTTCAAGAACACAGAAAAAGACACTTTGCCTTCTCTGAGAGAGACAAGTTTTCTTTTCCTACTCCTGCCATCCCAGCAGTCTCTTGCATTCTCAGTTTCAGAGCTGACAAAGGTATCACCGTTATCTCTTGGTACCACAGGAAGCCAAATGCCGATCTCACACTGGCAAGCTGAGGCAATGCAAAAACTGACATAAAGCTGGAATCCACTTCTATTAGCAAAGGTAGAGCACCAGCTCCCCCAGTTATCAAGCTGAAATGTTACCATAGGTGGGACTGTTTGAAAAAATTACACATTTTTTTTCCTGAAATTAAATACGGAAAGAAGTAAAGGAGAAATATTCACAAACTAGAAAATGCTTTCATACTTGGTAAGTTTTATTGCTCTTTTTATTTATTCTGAGGTTATGACCTGGATATTCTGGGTCTGTAAGAGATGCTGGAATCATTGTCATTCACCCATCCACCAGGCACATCCTTCTACGGGCAGGGGGCTGCCAGCCACAAACAGTTGAGATGTATGAGGGAGGTACTTGGATGCCTTATCAAGTCTGGGAGGTGCTCGTTTCTTGGTGGTTCAGGACCATGCACTTGGACCCATTCAACTCGCTCCTTTTCTTTTGGTACTTACACCATTATGATGATCTTACTATAATTATTCTTCCATGATAACCCTTTCTCATCCACTATTTTTGTTATTCTTTCTATAAAACTGGACACCAGTGGTAAGAGCTGGGTACGCAGATTATAAAAGAGATTAAGAATTAATTAGAACATGGTGATTAAAAAACCTGCCTTGGTAGACTGCAGATTATTATGATAAAATAGCGTTAGCATAATTCATTTGAAAAATATACTCCACAACTACTTATCAAATGAAGATAAAAACTTTCACCAACTGTCTGACACGCTGAAGAGTAAAAATACAGCACTCTCCACTGAGAAAATTAGTTTACTCAGTTGGACAGAGCAGCAAAACTTTCCTTGCTAGCCAATTTTCCACCTCAGAAACCTGTACTGCTTCAGTCCCTTGAATTGCATGGCCATCCATCAGGACATTCAGCAAGACCAGGATTTTTGAAAGAAAAAGGAAAAATTAGGAGCTAAAAGCCAGCTGGATACGGTCTAATGAATCTCATCTGGAGCCTAGCACCTCAGCACCCACCATCCTTCAAATCCTGCTCCTAAATCCTGTGTTTAACCCTCTTATTTTCCAAACCCAGCAAAACAGAAAGATATTTTCTGGTCTCCAATAAATAAAATTAAATTGACTGAGATTAGACAATAAACATCCCTTGGGGCAGCAGAGAGGGCTAACATTCAGCTTGCATAGACTTGTACATCAGGCATGTCCTTATAAAAAACATGTTACAGAAGGAAAAATTCTTCAAAAGTAGATGTTGAAATTATTTACTGCTTGTTTCCATCATTTTTTCAAAACCGCTTCTTAAAGCATTGATTCTGGATTAGTTTTGCTCACTTGTGCAATTTATATATTCTAATACATGTAGAGGTTTTTAAGTCACAGACGACTTTGTAGTCAAAAGAAAATAATTTAATTATCTAAGATTAATGTTAATTAAAGGGAATTATGGCATTACTAACAATACTCAACTTCAAAAGAAACATAAGAATTTCAGTATTAAAAAATTATATGCAGCAATGGTCTTTAAAAAGACATAAACCTTGCAGGATAGCAGTCTCAGTTTGACCTTTACCTCAATTTTAAAAAGAAAAACCTGAGAAAAATATTTTAACACAAGGCTTCACAGCATTACAAAAGAGTAACTAATGAGAACATGGCATACAATCTATTTCAACATTAGGAAAAGCATTGACAGTGCTTCATTCTGAAAGTTAATTCAGACACCTTTGCTCACACAGCAAGTATATTTAAAGGGCTGTAACTTAAAGGCAATAATTAAGGGTGTGGTATCGAGTTAGGAGTCAGATATACAAGAGACAGGATACCAGAGACGTTTGTCATAGAGCCTAACACATTTAGTATTTAAAATAAGGAAGAATAGGGCAAAATATTAATGGATATACACACGTTATTCAGATTGGAGTCAAGTTCAGTTCTCCTCAAGGCACATTAAAACAAACTCAAAAACATGCCCTGAGAAAACAGAGGTATTGGCAAAAAAACGATCAGATGAGATCCACCTGGAGGGATTGGAAGACAAAACATCTGTGAAACTACCTAGAGGAAATAAAGGCATGGAAAGAAATAATTTTGGAAGGCAGAAAACATGGCAGGAAACCACAAGGACATTACAGGCTGGAAGCACCTTCCCGTCTTTCCTCCCCTCAAAAACTGCCAGTTGCCTTTGTACCAACATGATTGCTATGGAGCTGTACAACCAACCAGATTAGTGACCTGATCTGGGTTAAAAATAACCTTTTTTTTGCTGTTCGCTGATCTGGTTCACCATATGGCCCTTCAGATAGTTGTACCAGCACAGTTACGGAAGCCCAGCAATGGGAACAAGCAGCAGGGGAGGAGTGAAGCTCCCAAGAGAGCTCCAGAAAAGTGTAGAAGTCATTAAAACTGGCAAAGTTGGGCATCATCTTTCCTCCAGCAACATCCTGTTGTCTCAGCTTGCAAGAAAGACACGTGACTAATGTCTGTATTCACCTGCTGAGTATCACCCCCAGTCACACCTACCTTATACATCATTTCCTCCACTATTCTGTTACAGTTACTTTCCCGTTTGAAGAATGTTGCTAGAAGGGCAAAGTAAGATTAGGAAAAGCACCAAATCCCATCCCCATTTTTACTTAATGATCAGCTACTGGTTAAGAAACAAAAAGTCTAATCCGCTAGAAAACTGGAAGGGTTGCTTTTACAGCCAAAGATTGGTAAAAGGACAACTGCTACCAAAATATCAGCAGCATTTTGCCTGTGAGCTCAGCTTCCTGCTGCTGCTGAACTCTGGATTTCAGTGCCAGGGAAGATTCAGGTACGGAGTTGGGAGTCGACACTGTCGCAGGATGGGTGGATTCAAGATATTTAAGTCAGGCACTTGAATCTGAACTCACATGAGCAGATAAGAGAGACTTAAACAAACTGAGATCTGGTTTGCTTTTATATTTACATTTATTTTAAAAGGGCTAATTCTTGTAAGGCCGGTCTTTCAAACACACAAATTTGCAAAGAAATGTTGGTATATACCACATCTGCTACAACTTCTAATCCAGAAAAACACACACTGGAGATAACGCAATCATTGTTGACTTTCACTTTATTATGTTTAGAATAGAAAATGGCATTATATTGTAGGATAGTTTATTAAATAATCTACTCCAAATTATACAGCCTGTCTTTGAAGAAGTTTTTTCTTAAGTCTTCAGACTCTATCAGAATAGTTAGGCTCAATACACTGCCTAGTAGCAGAATTTAGGGAGACAGGTGCTACCCCCAAAAGAGGACTAAATTAAGGACTAATTAAGTAAGCCAGGGATATAGATGTCCCCAGAACCAGACAGGACACACCTGAGGATGCTGAGAAAAGTGGCCTTTCAATATTAAATTTGCAGGATGATGGCAATCACACTGCAATTGCCTCACACAGGGGCACGACCAGCTCTGCCTATAATGATAGCACTATGGCTGGCATCTACTTTGACTTTAGCAAGGTTCTCCATATGATCTTCCACCATTATCTTATGGTAGTCTACCAATTCCCTTCATAGCTTCCTAATCTGGCTACAAGATGCATTCAAAGTTGGCTGGCCTGTCAGACTGAAAAGGTGGTTGTCCACAGATCAAAGTTCAACCTTTGTTGGTTGTGTAGCATCCCTCAGGGCTGATCACAGGACCAATACTTAAGAGCTTTCTCAACAACTTTGTAAACAGCATAGGAAATGTTTTTAGCAAGTTCACAAAGCATATCAAAGTAAGGGAGGTGGCTGATAAAATAGAGGAGTCACTAATTTTTGAAGGGATCTTGATATACTGGAGAAATGGGCTAGTGAGAAACTGATGAAGGTTCAGAAAAGGTAAATGCAGAGTCCTTATCTAGGACAGAGTAATCCCATGCAAAAGCATGTAGTGGGGAGCAGCTCTACAGGGAAAAAAAACAACAACTAAGCTACATTGATAAAATAATTGTCTTGACCAAGTGATTTTGTTAGAAACCCTTTGGTCTTCAGAAACTACCACCAGTTCAGCTGTCTCCTATGTACTGGGAGAAGGCATTCTGGTCAAAAAGTGATTCATGAACATGATTTTATTTATTTTTTACTTATCCATAAAGTTTCCTAAAGCAACAATTGACTATTTATGAGGCCCTTTGTCTTCCATTACACTCAAAGCAAACACGTGTTGACATACCTGAGCAGCATCCCTGCACTGAACTATATTTAATCAAGTAACTAATTGAGGCATTGATACAGATTTGGTAGCATTAAAAATAATTTTAAGGTGGGTAACTGCTTTTCCATAAAGGTATTTCTAAAGTTCACCACAATTTTTCAAGGACTTCAATCACTTATCTCTTCAATAACAAGCTCACTTTTAAATAAGCTTAAAAGCAATTAGAACTGAGTTAAGTCAACATTTCTTACGCTAAGGTCTATCAAGCACTTGTTTAAAGCAGTCCAAAACTCTCCTTCCTTTGGAAGTCACTAGCAATTTCTGTCACCACAGACTTAATTTTTCTTCACTTGATTCCCTTTGTCATGCAGAGAGACAGATATTGCAGTAGCAACGCCAGTGAATAAGCCAGTCAAAACAGAGCAATATCCTGCAGAACTTAATATAGAGGACACCCCTCACTCAAGTATTTCACCTTCTCAAATGCTGCAGATGGATAAAAACATTGTCTTGTTAATATTACAGAAAAATAAAAAACTTTCTTTCAGCCCTGCAACAAAGGACTTAAGTCATCTACTCTTCCACTACTAGCCACTCATAGCAAAGACTGTGCCTAACGTCTAATCCTTACCCCACACATTTAGTTTCTTACAATCAGTTCAGGTCACCAAGAAGGCCAGAAATTATCTGTTGTTAATTATATAGCAACTACAGACTGTGGAGCTTCCCCATTTTTGGTAATGCCGTTTCCTAAGTTTCTACTGTGGCTACTCAAACTTCTACGCCAGCACCAATACTAATTCAAAATTACTCCAGGTTGCTCTCAGCAGCTCTGCCATGCCAACATCTCCACTCCAGTTATTCTCTTCTGTCCCACCCTCTCTACCCTACACATTTACTTGCTCCTCTGTTCATTGCTGTGCTGACACACTGCTCTAAAGACTAATTTCCCCTGCACTAAACCCCCAGACTTTCTTCCAAGCAATTCCAAAGAATGTATCTTTTACCCATTCTCCTTTACACAACAGCCAGTGTTTCCACTCTCAATTTTTCCTCTCATTATATTATCTACTCCCATTTAAAATACCAGTTCCCTAGGAAAAAGCGATGTCACATTTTGTACAAAGTGCATATCAAAAGTAAACAACATGATGGATTTTTTTTAATCCTCTCCACTCACTACAATGAGAAAAACTCCAGAGCAACAAGGGTGCAATGTCCAGCACCAAAGCTTATCATCTTCTGCTAAAGTGTCCTTGATATACCCTTTCTCAGAGAAACTACAATTCATCTTCAAACAGCCCTGAAAATGTGCCCAGAGAACATAATTCTGAGACAAGCCTATTACCCTGCCCGTAGTCATCTAATTAAGATACCTACATAGCCTCATCTTCACAGTATCTGACCACAAAAAAAAAAAAAAAAAAGAAGTATTTTAATTTATTACACTTCTGCAAGAGAATGGTGGCAGTACCCCTTGTGTGGAGATAAGAAATAAACCATATTACATAGATCCCTCAGAGATATTTAGAAGCTCAACTTGCACTTGCTGGTCACAAGTGGTATTTCGCTGGTCACAAGTAGTGCACCCCAGGCTGCATCCAGTTCTGTTCAGTATCTTTATCTATTATCTGGATGAAGGGATTGAATGTGCCCTTAGTAAATTCACAGATTACACTAAGCTGGGAGGAAGTGTTGATGTGCTGGAGAGTAGGGAGGCTCTACAGAGGGATCTGAACAGCCTAGATTGATGGCTGTGACCAATAGTATGAGGTTGAACAAGGGTAAGTGCTGGGTCCTGCACTTAGGGCACAACAACCCCATGCAGCACTACAGGCTTGGGTGGCTGGAAAAGTGGCTGGAAAGCTGCCTGGCAGAGAAGGACCTAATGGTGTTGGTTGACAGCAACTGAACGTGAGCCAGCAGTGAGCCCAGGTGTATCAAAAACCATGTGGTGAGCAAGACCAAGGAAGTGATTGTGTCCCTGTACTCTGCACTGGTGAGGCTGCACCTTGAATACTGTGTTCAGTTTTGGGTTTCTCTCTACAAGAAAGACATTGAGGTCCTGGAGCATGTCCAGAGAAGAGCAACTAAGCTGGTGAAGGGACTGGAGAAGAAGTCTTATGAGGAGCAGCTGAGGGAACTGGGGTTGTTTAGCTTGGAGAAAAGAAGGCTGAGGGGAGACCATATTGCTGTCTACAACTACGTGCAAGGAAGCTGTGGTGAGGTGGGTGTTGGTCTCTTCTCCCAAGAGACAGGTGATAGGATGAGAGGGAATAGCCTTGACCTGCACCAGGGGAGGTTCAGGCTGGACATTTGAAAAAAATTTGCCAAAACGGTTATTGGGCACTGGCACAGGCTGCCCAGGGACATGGTTGAGTCACAATTCCTGGAGGTATTTAAAATATGCTGAGGGATTTGACTTAGTAGTGGACAGGTATGGTTGAGCTTGATGATCTCAAAGGTCTTTTCCAACCTAGTGATTCTGTGATTCAATGAAGTTAAATTCCTAAATTCCTCTGCAGATCTGGGCAATGGAGAAGTATAGTATTCTCCTCAGGCTGAGTATTTCACATTCAATTTTTGTTGCGTGTTCTGGAGACCCTCCAAATCTGCCAAAGCCTCTAAACATGCCACAGCCTCCAAACTTCTGCTTACAAAATTTCCTTGCTACCATCACTGTTATTACAGTGGTTTCAGTTCATGCCATTTGGTAGGGCTGAAAGGCTCAGCCATTTTATGCTTTCAGCAATCATAACAACTCCATTTTACTTCATGCACTGCAATGAGAGTTTTGTCCTTAGTTTGACAGCTTTTTATACCATGTAATAACAATTAACTCCCTTTGGCATAATTTATATGAATCATTGATTTAATACAGATAGCTAGGAAAAAAAGACCTATTAAGTCATCTAAATGACCCCACCATCACTGCTGGATTGTTCCCAGCAGCACATTTTCTGTGCATGTTTTAAATGTGCTTGCCACAGCATAAGTACAAAAATTGTCTGCAAAGCAGAGACATGTTTCACTAACATATGCTTTAAGTCAACACGGTGTTGGAAATCTTCAATTTATGACTAAATGTTGCACTGCACTTTCATTCCTCCAAATAGACTTTAACGTTTCTTGAGGGAGTAAAAAAGGGCTATTCGTATTTCACTGTGAAGCAGAAATGTGCAGCAAATACATCCCTGATGATTTTCAAGTTGAATCCAAGGTCTGCATGTCCAACAAACTAGGACTTGGAATACTCCAGTGGCAATCTCTCAAAAAATATGGATGCACTGCAAGAAGATATCCAGAATTAGATGTATAAATAATATAAGCATGCAACATATCTTCAGGATGATTCTGGTCAATACTTTTGGTAGGTTTTTTCTCTTTAGAAGAAAAGGTGAGGCTTTCCCATAACAAGGCTGTTTATGGGAAAGGCAGAACTGGAAAAAGTCATGGTCTCACTCCCAATCTCAAGGCAAGAACAGTACTACAACTATTCCTGACAGACGTGCTTTCTAACCTAAATTCTTCTAATGGGGATTCCCATGTTTCCTCAGGCAATAGTTAAGGTTTGGGGTTGCTTTTCCTCCCCCTCCATGCGTAATCTAAATCAAAACTTGTGCATATTGCCTGTTATCACTACACACCTCTGAAAAGCATACACTATCTTCCCTGGCACCTCTGCTTGGTTAAATGAAGATAATGAAAGTAGTAAGGTTTCCCCCTGCACCGTTTTCAGATTGAGTACAATCAGGTCATCACCTCTTCTAACACCATGCACTCCAGCTCCCAACCATCTCCGAGGCTTCTTCAGCATTTCGCTTCCCTTCTTGTGCCAGGGAGTCTCTTGCAAAATATTATTCCATCCCAGGTGAAGGACTCCTCTGTTGAACTTCATGGGCTGCTGCCAGCTCTGTTCTCTACCATGTTGAAGTCCTTCTGAATGGGAGTCCTACTCTCAGTCACAGCCAGAACTACTCTGAATTCAGCTCCATCTATCAATTTACTAGTGGTGCATCCTATCCTATCAACCAAGCTGCTGAGAAAGTGTTGGTCCCACTACTAATCCTCAGGGAAGCAACAAATAAGCAGCTCTCCAATTGCATCAAAACACTGACCTTTGCAACCAGTTTTCCTCTAGTTTTCATCTTGTAGTCAACCACCCCCTAGTATGGCTACAAAGATGTAGAAAATCTTGCTGAATCTAAGTAAATTACATCCACTGCGATCTCATCACACACATCCCAGAGGCAATCAAGAAACTATCACCAACTATCACCAGGAGTACAATGGCAAGACAGGTGCTTTCAAGAAGCACCTCTGCACAAGTACAAATTAAATATGCTCTGTGCTTTGTTTGAAGTTAGCAGTGCCGGCAGAACATTACTATTTTGCTTTTGGTGGCACGACTTAGAAAGCTGCAACCAGAGGGGAGAAAGAAAGGTTTGCTGAAGAACTGATAAAACACAACTAAGCAAAAACATTTACAGTCCACATTAAGAGCCCCCCAATGTGCGCTTACTTGACTTACTAAAAGCCTACTGCAATGAAGGGCAAACCATACAAATGTAAAAGTCCCTCCCGTGGAAGCTATTATCTTCTGAACAGTACATAAAAAAATGAAAAAATAGATAATCATTTCCAGGAAAAAAAGAAAATGCCACGAACTTCCAAAAATTAAAAGTCCTTAATTTCATTTTCTATCTCACAATACATGCTCCAGGCAGACTTAATGTCCGTTCAATCCAGAGGGAAACGCTTTTTGGCCTTCACATTTTCTATAAACTTCTGCTGTTCTGGCACCACAGTATCTTCCACAGTCTTTCTTTGGGTTTAATTCAGACAAGTGCAGGGTACATCTTACTATGATCCCTTGAAATAACACCATGTATAGCATGGCAAAAAGTCTGCTTGTGGCCTTGAGAGCTGATGTCTCATAGTAGCCTAAGTTTGGAATATCAACTGCTTCTCCTTCTTTCTCTGCAATAGCAATGTCTTGTGCTCTTGAAACCTTTGGTGCCTTGAGCTTCAGACAGCTTCTGCCCGCCTATGATCTGAAGTTGCCACAGAATCCCAGGTTGATCCTTTGATTCCTTCTTGATGCAAGGACACAAAAGGAAAAAGATCAGGTAAACTCAACAACATGACAAGCAGCATTTGTAGTAGCATGTGTCATGAAGGAGAAGCCAGATTCCACAACTTGCATTTACATCTCTTCTTTTTTGTTGGGTTACTTTTTCCATACCTAACAGAAGGCCACCAGTCCTTCTTCAGCTGGTTTGAGCTCACCTCTAGCTACAGACAATATTTTGTGTTTCTACCAATTCCAGTTGAGCTGTGAGACTTTGAAAGCTCAAGGCAACCATTCTCCTATTTGGACAGGATTTAAAAAAAAATAAATAAATTTTGAGTCATAAGTCCACAAGGAATCTCTCTTTATATGGATTCTTCTCCATATAAAAGCTTCCAGGTGAAGACTGATGATTTTGCAGGACCTTGAGAACCACCATGGGAAGACCAAGAACTAGAAAATTGGGTAAAAACAAGTGCTATGTTAGGAGGATATCAAAAATGAAGAGAAAATCCTCTCAGTCTCATGGCCTGAGCAATGATGATAAAGAAGGATCACCATAATGAGAACTGGGATCACTGAATGTGATTGTCAAAACAATAAGTTATGTGGAATAAACCACAATGGAGAAACATGATTGGTATCTATCTCTTATCACAGCAGGGACAACATGGTCCCTGTGCCACCCTGGTAACCTACAAATCTTTAGATGTGGACAGAACAGAATGTAAAAAGAAGAAAAATCTTAGTGTGGCTTGGGACAACAAATCCTAGGTAATACTGAATAAGCACAGCAAGGCCATACAAAGTTAGACACAATGCAGTCCTGCACTGGATAATGAGAAAAAAATATTAATGACTCCAAAATTTTGACTGCAAGCCCAGAACAGCATGAACAAAGACCAATGCGCACACAGGTGTCCCTGAATGTTGGCAACTTGTGTCACCATCTGCCTACCTGTTTATCGGTCTCAAAAGTGCTTCTGTTGGATATCCAGCACACACAATCACCCAACCATGCACAAACATTTCATACAGCTGCATGTCAGCACCTACCTAGTGCCTTGGCATCCTCAGACTACCGGACTGACAGCTCCTTAGAAGTCAAATTCTGTTATATGTTATCAAACTGCTTTCATTTTATCATTAATACAATTATCGCCATGTGTCCCGCTGCACGTTTTTATTTCTTTCCCAAAAGAAAACAAGATGCAAAACATTTTCGATAGGAATGGTTGGACTCAATGATCCGGTGGGTCTCTTCCAACCTGGTGATTCTATGATTATGGTCACTTAACTGTTTACATAGTTGGTGACTCTGAGAGAAAAAAAAGAGTTGGTCTCCGGAACAAATTATTGCCCTTGCCATGATCATGACTGTTGCCATGTCATGATGTGCAAGAATTAGATCTATAAAGTCTCTCTTCTGCCTATACCTAAAAACCTCTCTGCTCAGCTACAGTAAGGAAGAAGACAGAGAGGAAAAACAAGTAATAGGAGAGATGTTTATAGTTAGAGATAATGCTTCAAAATTTATCCTCCAACCTTTTACACAACCCAGAAATGAGTAATTATGTGCCAGGAGATACCATCTACTCCACAAATCAAGTCACTGAAACTACAGATTAAAAATGTTTTTTTAAAAAAGTCAATTTATTAGAGATTACTGTGCAGACAAACATGAGTGCTCTTGTGAACATTAACAACCTCTCAAAAGCCACAGGAAAAGAAAAATCAATACTGTGTTGGGTTTTTTTCACATCAATTTATCTACTGCTGAAAAAAAACATGCTTATGCATATGTTGTATGTACCATATTCAAGGTTTCCTTTAAGCAGAGAAAATAAAACTAGCTTTTGCTGATTTTAACCAACTAAGCCCTGCCTTGCTGACCCCAGATTTTGCTTTTGATAAAACCCAAAATAAAACTTCAAAAAGATCAGAGCGGTCTCAGGCAACTTGGCATTGGCACACAGAGCCTTTTGGTATTGATCCTGTGGTACTGGCACAAATCTGGAGCCCATTAGCAGTGAACTGTCCACAGAATATTTCATGATTCTGGATTTCAGGCATTTCCCAGGACAATCTCTATCACTAGAGATCATACAAACGACAGTTGCTAAATAAAGCCTATCATCCAGAGTTTCTCCAAAGTACTCACAGACTCCCCACCCAAATAATAAAATAAAATTTAAAAAAAAAATTAAACAAAGAAAAAACAAACACCTTGGATTGGCAACCTATAAAAGTACATTTTTCTCTCCAACTATATTACACCAGATTTCACTGTATAAAGTCTTTCAGACTGGTACTTTCACAAGAATCAAAATAAATCCCACGATGGCACCCCCTGTCAAACAGACTAATCTTGCTTCCTTCATTTTCTTTTTCCAGGTCACCAGCTTACGTCTCTTCACCAGGAGCTCCCTGTAGACCACAGGAGGAGTTTTAAAGAAGTCTTTGCAGTCATAGCATTTTACAACCCCATCACAAAAATCCTAAGGGCTCTTTGAATGTATCTGTGCATCTGCTAGATCCCAAACAGGGGCAAAGTCCTCTCCGAAACTTGTGCCACAGCTTTTGTTCTTCATATCAGTTATGATGTCCAACAGTATAGCCTTGCTGCTTTCCCACAGCTGGTGGAACCAGGAACGCACACCTACAAAGCATGCATAGAGATAGATGCCGGATAACATGATCTGCACAGATTGGAAAGCTCTACCAGACTCCACCAACTTTGCTTAACCACCACGGTTAACATTGAGGTGCTGTCTGATACTCTTCTCCCAGTAATACTTGCTCACTCACTTGGCTCACGCTCAATTTGCACAGCCAGCAGGACTAATCCTGCCCAAAGCCAGACTCATTAAGTCTAAGCGGCTTTGTGCGACAGGAGGACCAATTCACACCAAACACTTGTTTCCCCCATCACCACCTCACAGGGCTTCACTTTCACGATTGCTTTAAGCTGATCCAAGCTCCCAAATAACATGGCCAAAAAAGGTCTCCCTGATGTAACACTCTACCCTGATAGTCGTATCACAGCTTACATACCAACAAAGCAGCCATTTCTCCTCCACTTCTCTTGCTCCTTTGCTTTGCAAGACGCCATCTCCCTGTCATGTCCCATTGCCAGTGACTGCAGTCAGGCAGTCAGAAAGAGATGACCACTGAGCTCAAAGTCTGCCCTTCCCCAAATGTCACCATCCATCAAACACCAAAATCTGGTGAAAAAAAACTTAATTTTTAATAAAAATTTGGCTGAAGTTGACCCATGCACTCAAAATCTGTGAGGAAGTGGCAGAATAACAGATGTCACTGCTGTGTAAGCCTCATTTCTTTAGGAAGCCAAGCTAAAAATGGAACCAGCGATCACCACCATGGTCTATGTTTAGACCCAATATTCTAGACAATTCCTTCCTTTACAGTTCTCTTCTTTTCACCCCCCGAAACTATCTTTGGCAGGAGAATTAAACAGCTGTCACCAAGAGCAGGAATTGAGTTAAAAGATGAAGAAATGCGGCGCTGGTAGGGAAGGAGACACACCAGCTGGATGTCTTCCAGGTCACTGCAGCCCATCAGTCTGCTGAAGAGGACGACCCAGCAGATCTTAGTGGCACATAGTTTGGGGGTTTTATCCCCATGAATACAAAAATGAGAGCTCCTACACAGCCAATCATTTTACACAACAAGCTATGCAATTCATTTTTAAAAGGTTTGCCAATCAGATTAATATGCTCAAACTAAAGAAAAAAACATACAGAAAGACTTTTCATGGGGAAAGCATTCCACTTGAGATTTTTGTTGTTTTCCTGTGCCAAATTGGCAGGAGAACTGTATAATTACAGTGCTTTTGCAAACAAAATTAATTTATTGCAAGTCTGTACATGGTCACCCTCATATATATGTGTTTTATGGAGAACAGCAAGAAAGGATGTCATAGTTTTATTCCACCCCAAAGCTAAACCACTCTTTTAAAAAAAGGCGGATTTTTTAACAGATCACTACACGGAGCAACATGTGCCTCTTCCATTTTGCAAGACAGAAACTTCACAGCAGTCTGCTCTGGGGACACTAACAACAGAGCCACAGGGAGCAGGAACAATATCCCTCAGCTGTGTGCTCCCAAGTGGGAACCAGGATGCAGACTGCCCAGGACTGGCATGAACATATGACCTACGTTTGGTTAGGATACAGAAGAAGGACTACAGTGTGCGTTGTTAAGCATTAAATTTTGTGTTCTAAAGCATCTGATCACGAGACCCAAGCTCAAATGTATCATTTTTCAGATTAAAATATCACCAAATACATGTTACATAAAAATCAATTATCAAAAAAGCCTTGTTGTACACTGAAGACTTACTTCCCTTCGTTATCCCAGAATATCAGTTTCATTAAGAAATGCAACCAGCTTCCAAGAATCCTCTGTTATTTTCACAAATGTTCATTCTGTGTATCCTAATTTCAGTTGTTTTCCCTGTCACATTCAATACATCTCATGTTCATAAATTATAGACTTAGGTCTGATTTTCCTAACGTTACCCAACAGTCTGCAGTAATGCGGGAACCCAGCACAGGCAGAAGAGGTCAATTACAGGATGCTGAGACTTTTTTAATATGCTTAGGATTAATGCCGGGACTTTAAGATGTTAACAGACTAAGGCACCTTATGTCCCCCAGACTGATCTAGCCACATTCTTTTCCCTTGTTTTCACTCAAAAATCAGTCCCTGGCAGTTTACAGTTGAGCTGCTGAAGAGATGAAGACAACACAACTGTATGGTCCCTAGACCTCTTGGTGTAGTCTCATACCTCATGGTATCATACCCCTTCAAAACTGTGCTAAACAATTGCACTACACCAAGCCCTACAGACTCCCTATTTCCCTGTGACACAAGAGACATCTACATTTGGTTGATAGTCACAATCCAGACATGTTTTAGAAGGCAGATAAAGTCTCTCATTTCACTAGTACTTCTGTGCAAACCTAACACCATGATCATCAAAGAAAGTACTGGCTCAGTGACATGTTCAGCTGGCAGATAAGCAGATATACTTCTCAAAAGGAAATTCCTTCTTTAGCATTCTTTTGGACAAGATAATTCTACCAATACAACTGCAATTTAGAGCAACAACGGTCAAAAAACATTCAATTTCTTTCTTCATGCAAGAAGCTCGTTAGCTTCACAGCAATTAAAACGTGTGTTGACTTAAACATGATTGCGACAAAGCCAGGCAACACAAGCTTCATAGCTGCTGTGCTGATGAGCTTCCATCCAATTATTTATGTTCTTTTACCATTGCTAAGAGGCTTTGTTTGTATTGTTTTGGGGGGAGTTAAGTCACCTTCTATGTATTTCCCTGGTAGCTCTCTTAAGGGGCAAACCAACCCTATCTTTAAGAGGATTTAAAATTATTTTAATCTGAAGAGCACCATAAACATTTCCCACTATACAGGAAGAACAATCTGCTGTTGTTCCTACATTAAGCCTGGCAAGCACTTGAAGGGCAGAAACAATGGGGTGAAATTGTTACAGATAGCCTCAGGGTTATTCCAATACTTGCACAACTAGAATAACGGGGTGGAATTAAAAACATAGGCCAAAGTGTAGGAAACATGCCTTACGATAAGATCACAGTGTTTAAAAAGAGGAACATAAAACTACTAAAGAGGAGACAGTTGTAGAAATTAAAAATGAGCCTTGTAGAAGCGTAGGAAGTATTTGTTAGCCCAGATAGAAAACCATCCATCCTTTTCCATTCAAAAAAAAAAATCAGCAGCAGGCAAATTATTTTTCTTCAATTTGGACAAGTAAAATTTCACAAGGTTACCACAGAGAACAACCCAGAACTGGCAAGATGGAAGAGAGAAAAGATAATCTAATAGGCCTTTTCTATCTAACTTTCATGACTCTTATGAAAAATGACCTGAATAAGTGAAGTTACTTGCCCTTGTCCTCTTTGTTCATATTGAATTTAGTCATAAGGGAAATCCTGCCAAGGATAGTATGTTTTACTCAATTTACTATCCTTTGTGATTGCTCTATAAAATATTAGATACATGATGGAAAAGGTTATGGGGGTTTGAGTTGGTTTTTTTACAATAGAAAAAGAAGGAATACTTCAAGTACTTGCTAGCAGAAAGAATTAAGACAACAGTAATCACATTTTCTGTAGAGAATATTTACCTACTAGTGCATGTTCAGAGGATTATGTTAAACCCAAATGAGGTATAATTTTTTAAAAATAGTAACTGAATTTTGAACAAACAGTTTCTTAAAACATTTCAGTTTCAAGTAGGTCACAAATAACACTGGAGTCAGGATCTTCATCTATCTGGTGCACAGGCTTTGTAACTGCAAGAAACTGAAGCTTTTCTTTGAAGGCACACTATTTTATTAGCCTGCTACTTTTGGATTCTCACTGTTAATCATACAGCCAGACTGCTACCATTGTTACAGCAAAATGCAAGAAATAAGAACCTACTCTTTGAGGGTTTGCAGTTGTTGGAGCTGACCGATACTGCTCCTATCCTTACATCATCCTGCAAGTCTCACAGACTTCTTCCATAAAATACATCATTAGCCCCAACATCTGTGCAGACAAAACTTGGGTCACGCACAGTGCAGACTGTGAACCATAAATAACAGGCAGAGAATTATGGTAAAATCCAGGTGCAGCTGGTCACAAGCACCACTGATCAATTCTTCTGGACTCAAGCGCACTGAAGTTGTTTTTCTAAAGCTATAAAGGCAAACCATAATTATGCAGGATCTGTTAAATCTCAGGAATGCATTCCCTGCACATCCCACTACATGTGCAAGTGGTGCTGTAAGGTTCCAGTAAGAGGTTTTGACATTTCTCTCTCACCATTCAATCCTACCCCAAAACAAGAGACTGGGAACTAGCAGCTGCACACTATTGTAATAAGCAGTGTCAAAAATGCCAAGCAAATGAGTAACACATGTCTGTGAAGCTTTTCCTGGGCTGACCTCTGAGGCTGAACGGCTGCCCCTTTCCTGACAAAAGGATTGCAAAAAGAAAAACATCTCAACTACCACTATGTAATCGTGCGGGTAAGACACTGCATTCCTTTTGGCACAAAGAATGTGCAAAGTGTGTTCAGGATAAGACCGGATCCAACTACAGTTAAGCACAGCTCGGGTCCTTAAACATTCCTATTTCTCATAAGTTTCCTTAAAAGCTGAGCAGACCCCCATAGAGCCAGTCTCTGTTTCTCCACTTCCTCACATGCAAGCATATTTTTTTTCTTGTGTGGTATTTGCTAAATCTCTGCTACCATAGCATCCCCCATGGACCTGTTAGGGCTGTTGTTGAAATGAATTCTAGGAGAGAGAGGTTGAATAGAAGCCCTGACTCACCTACAGGTTTCTGGAGGTTGGATTCTTGTTGTTGTTGCAAAGATGGGCATGATCCTTTCCAGCTGTGTCAGACATTAGAATCAAAAGGCCTAGAAATTATAATGTTCCTTAACCTCTTTCACAGCAAGTGCCTCATGACCCTTTATTTTGGACTAAATTATACACATTTACAAAAACTAATTGTCTAAGATGGATTCCAATTACGAATTTAACTATGCTTTTCTAACTGTTACCTGATCAAATCATTGTGAAATCAAACCATGCTTTTTTTCTTTTATTCCGTATTAAACTGGGTTGATAGGTATTTGGACATCAATAAAGCTTTTTACACAGTGTATAACAGCATTCTTCTTAGGAAACCGTCAGCCTCTGGCCTGGACAGGTGCACACTCTCCTGGGTGGAAAACTGGTTGGGTGGCCAGGCCCTGAGAGTGGTGGGAAATAGAGTTAAATCCAGCTAGAGGTCAGTCACAAGTGGGGTTCCCCAGGGCTCAGTGCTGGGTCCTGCCCTGTTCAATGTCTTTATCAGTGACCTGGATGAGAGGATCGAATGCACCCTAAGTAAGTTTGTGGATGACACTAAGCTGGGTGGAAGCGTGGATCTGCTGGAGGGTAGGGAGGCTCTGCAAAGGGATCTGAACAGGCTGGACCGCTGGGCTGAGACCAAAAGGCATGAGGTTTAACACAGCCAAATGCCAGGTCCTGCACTTGGGGCACAACGACCCTATGCAGAGCTACAGACTGGCTAGAAAGCTGCCTGGAGGAGAAGGACCAGGAGGTGTTAGTTGACAGCAACTGAACATGAGCCAGCAGTGTGCCCAGGTGGCCAAGAAGGCCAATGGCATCCTGGCTTGTATCAGAAACGGTGTGACCAGCAGGTCCAGGGAGGTTATTCTCCCTCTGTACTCGGCACTGGTGAGACCGCTCCTTGAATCCTGTGTTCAGTTCTGGGCCCCTCACCACAAGAAGGATGTTGAGGCTCCGGAGCGAGTCCAGAGAAGAGCAACAAAGCTGGTGAAGGGGCTGGAGAACAAGTCTTATGAGAAGCAGCTGAGGGAGCTGGGGTTGTTTAGCCTGGAGAAGAGGAGGCTGAGGGGAGACCTTATTGCTCTCTACAACTACCTGAAAGGAGGTTGTGGAGAGAAGGGAGCTGGCCTCTTCTCCCAAGCGACAGGGTACAGGACAAGAGGGAATGGTCACAAGCTCTGCCAGGGGAGGTTCAGGTTGGATATCAGGGGAAAAAAAATCACAGAAAGGGTCATCAGGCACTGGCAGAGGCTGCCCATGGAGGTGGTTGAGTCACCATCCCTGGAGGTGTTTAAAAGTCAGGTGGATGAGGTTCTGAGGGGCATGGTTTAGTGGCAGATAGGAATGGTTGGACTCAATGATCCTGGAGGTCTTTTCCAACCTAGCAATTCTGTTTTCTGCAATTCCATAAAGTTGAGAAGGAGACAAAATATAAGCAACTGATGAGTCGGTATATAAAAGGCCAAGCCAAAACAGAAGAGCTTTCCAAGCATGCATCAGAAGGACCTGTCAAAATTTAAAGAATCTTACACTCTGCTACCTTCCCTAGAAGGATGCAGGGCAGAGAAGGATGAAAGCACATTCCTTTCTCCCCTCATTTCTTCACTCTCATGCATCTGTGCTTCCCCTCTTTGGGCATAAAATTTGGCTTAGTAGAAAGCACCAGAACCTGTCTGCCTCCTGTCTAGAAAGAGGCTCCATGTGGTTACTCTTTCATCTTGGAACCACTCTCATTTCCTCCCCTCCTTTCCCACCCCTTCTGTTACTGTCTGCTTCAGACCTTATCATAGAATCATAAAACAGTTTGGATTGGAAGGGGCCTTAAAGATCATCTAGTTCCAACCCCTCTGCGATAGGCAGGAACATCCCACCAGACCAGGCTTCCCAACACCCCATCCAACTTGGCCTTGAACATCTCCAGGGATAGGGCAGCCACAACTTCCCTGGGCAACTTGTGCCAGTGCCTCACCACCCTCAGAGTGAAGGAATTTTTCCTTACGATTAGTCTAAATCTGCACCCCTCCAGTTTATACCCACTACCCCTAGTCCTATCACTATGAGCCTTCGTAAACAGTCCCTCCCCAGCTTTCTAGCAGGTTCCCTTCAGGTATTGGATGGTCACTCTAAGGTCTCCTCTGAGCCTTCTCTCAAAGATGAACAACCCCCTCTCAGCCTGTCCTCGTACGGGAGGTGCTCTAGCCCTTATCCAGCTTCCCATCCATTATTTCTTTAGCATCAAACTCTACCCTGTCCCTCCACCCCGGGCAGTGCAAGTCAAAACTCCTTTCGTGCAGTTTTCCTGCAAAGTCTACTCGTTTCAAACCTGCCAAAAGTAGTTTTTAATTCTTTGTGGGACTTTCTACAATTCTGTTCTATAACTGTGTCAGTCACTCCTGAGCCTGGATCCTGTAATCCAAGTCGGCTATTTTACATTTCTTTAGGGTTTTTTGAAGACTCTGAACATATCTATTAAAAGCCTGCCTACATATTAAGGCAATCATTAGAATCAAAGGTATGTCTATAGATGGCTTTAAAACAGTCCGGACCACTGTGCTCAATGGACAGTAACCAATGGCTCAACATCCAGTTGGCGGCACCCAGGGTCTGACACCTGGGCTAGTGCTGTCCAAAAAGTACTTGAACACCACCTTCAGCAGAGTTGCAGGCATGACCAGTAAAGCTCAAACCAAAGGAGACCTTAAGAAATTTGAGGACTGAGCCAACAGTAATCTCAAAGTTCAGCAAGGAGAAGTATAAAGTTGCACACCTCCAGCAAAATAACTGTTACATCAGGACAGGCTGGGAAAGTACCAACTCAGCAGCAATCCTGCTAAAGGGGTGAGTTTTAGCAGATATCAAGATGAACACGTGCCAACCACGTGCACTCATCTCTAATAAAGCAAACCCCACACTGAGCTACATTAGGAGGAATGTGGCTAGAGTTCAAAAGAAGTCATCATTAGCCCTGACTTGGCACTGGTGAGGCAGCATCTAGAAGTTGGTGGACATCCTGGTCCAAGAACAATAAACATACCAATGGAAGTCCAGCAGAGAGCTACCAAGATGATCAGAGATTACAGCACAGGACTTATGAAAACAAGTTGAGGAAGCTGAGCTTGTTTCATCTGGCCAAGAGGAGGCTAAGGACCTCCTAAGGACTATCTGGCCAAGAGAAGGAATACCAAGATAACAAGGGCATATAGCACAGGATTTACGAAAGTAAGTGAGGAAGCCAGGCTTGTTTTGTCTCGCCAAGACAAGGCTAAGGACAATCTAACCACAGCCTGCAGCTACCCAAAAGGTAGCAACGGAGACAACAGAACAATAACATTGTGAGGTGACCTTTGCAGTAGCCTCTTCTCAGGCACCCCAGACCATAACATCCAAATGCTCACAATCAGACTGAGTAGCAGAGTAAGTCTACAAATGACAAAAGGAATCCTCTTTCCCTTCTCCTCTGCTGCATGAACTGTGCTCAGGTGAACCTTCAGCAATGTCCCATCAAAGCAGACATGGCAATTAATTGCTTCTTCTCTGTCACAGTTTACTTGTGACAGACTTTAGCCCATAAGGACTGAAATTGTTTATTTAGTTTACTACTCAGAATTTCCATTATCTAATTTACTCATAATTAGCACAGATGATCTAATATTCCTTTCTGCCTTATTTTCCACAAAACTCATCAAATTAGTTATTCTTTTTGACATGTACCCCGACTACAAAACTGCAAGTCATTGCAATTCCTATCTGGTTCTGTGCTGCTGTAATAAGAATCGGACTCTTAAATTCACAAAGAACTTGTAAGCAGCATTGCATTAATGGATCTCCTGGAACAACCACATCTCTGTGAAGAAGAATGTCAACCACTTGTATGGCAGCCTTTGAAGCTCCTCTCTGCAGAGGAAACAAGCCATCAGCCTAGACAAATTCACCGGCTGGGTTTTGATGGTTAGATGGATCACCTGACAAACAGATCTCCACACTGCATTTCAAACAGATGCTGAAATTGCTTTCTGCTCCACAGTTTATACTCCCAGGAATCGCTGGTGTCAATAAAGCGTAACAGCACATGACTATTTTGCCTTCTGTGGTTGCTGTTATTGCTGCTGCATACAAAAAACACTCACCTCCGGACAAAGCATAGGGCTTTTATGCAGCCTTGTACTCTTGACCTCAGTCCTACTGTCCTGCTCAACTTGCCTCTCACACAGCCTCTTACAAAAACTTTAAAGTGGGTACATACATATCTGGGGATGCAAAATATTTACTGCAAAATCCAAGTGCAAATAGAACGCTAACATACCTAAGCAGGGAAGAAAAAAAGAAGCATCTTTCATCTGAGTGAGTTTGATGTTTATCTTCTAACCAAACAAGCTCAGACAGATTCATATTTTTATGTACATATCCTTTAATTGTCCACAACAGTCCAAAAGTATTGAAGATATCATCTGCCTAACGATGAGGGAGAAAAGGCTTATTCTGCAGGATACAAGGATCCCAAAAGTTGGATATCTGTGCTGTGTCCTGGTTCTGCTTACCTACAGGATCTTCTTACACAAGCCCCAGAACAGCATCCCTCACCAGTAGCTACCCTATCCCACCTGTATGCATTCTGCAAAACCACAGGGGATGAAGGAGTGATTACAGGGACGCCAACGCCGGCTGAACCACTGAATGATAAGAGTATGGAGCTAAGTTCTTTCCTTGCCCATAGGGATAAGGAAGGGCAGAAAAGGGACAGGACCACATAAACACTTTGAAAATCTAGTCCACGGTGACCAGAAAGCACCCTGTAAATCCATACCTGCTGTTAGCATCACAACCTGTTTTGAAAGAGGTCTGTTGGTTTTGTCAGTTTTTTGTCAGGTATCCATCAAATAGTAAGCATCTCTATTAATGTAAACACTTCTGTATTCCATACTGTATTCAACCAGTAAATTCCAGTTTCCAAGGGAAGTTTGACATTAGTTACTAGCACAAATCATCACTGAAATGTATCATTCTCTGTTTCCTACATAATAAAAAAATTAACAGAAACTCTCAAGTTACTAATTTTATATCACTGTTTAAATAAGTATTCATAGAAGCAATGGCCAAACACTTTACAACTAATATTTGAAGGGTTGTATCAAGCAGGGTGTACAAACTTCTTTTAGGAAAATAGAAGCACAAAGAGAAAAAAAAAAAAAAAAAGGATAAAATCAAATGTTTTAAATCGGCAATCTGGGATCCTTGACATAAATACAATTAAAACCAACAATAATATCAACTTGATTCAAATTAATCTGTTGTGTTAATATATAGGTCCACTGCCAGCTTCCCGGGTAATACTGCTCATCCCAACTTTCCCAGGCAAAGCTTTCACCATTTCATAGTACACACCTGACTCCTTTGCATACTGAGAAAGCTCTGGGATGCAGTCAGTGAAATGAAGCCCTACATCAGGCCAAGAGTACTACATCAGCTGTCTCGCATCGTTCCAGGTCATTTCCAACAAGGATACAACAAATTTCGTTCTTTTTTTAAATATGAACCAAAAAGATGTATTACAAATTGAAGATTCAGTAGCACTCCCCCAAGGAAACTCACTTACATCACAAACCACCTGCTTCATTAAGCCACAAGTATTGCATTCATGCCCAAGAACAATACAATCTGCGGGCATAAAACAAGCACACGGGGACAGCAAGACCAGCCTAAAAATTATCAGAATCTTGGTTTTATTTTCTAACACTTGTTCATGTCAAAGTCAGCACCTCGAATGCAATGGAAACGCCACATTGTCCTGTCTTGTACCACTAGGAGAGATGCTCTGGTCTTCCTGAAGCCCCAGCATGTGTTTCCAGCTCTGTTTTGCACTAAAAGCTCTTGTTACACACTCACATAAGCAGTTTATACATCACAACGGGGATGATTCTTCCTTCCTGTATCCTGTAGTCACCTCACACGTGCAGACTGGGGTTTTTTTAGGGAAAAACCCCACAATTTTCTTAAATTAACAGGGAAACTAATCTCTTCCCAGAAACAAATGAAGGTCCATCTGAATCTGAAGGAAAAATGAAGAGGAGGACAAAACAGCAAGTTTCAAAATACAAAATACATCTATAAAAGTAGGTAAAGGAAGACAAAAAATAAGCACTTCTCCCAGCAGAGAAGACTTCAAGATCCCCTTTACCAAATAAATAGGAAATTTCACAAGAAATTCAATATTTAAAACACGCTATGGCTGCTGCAGCCCTTTCTCATATAAAATACAATAATCCTAAAAATAGAAGCAGTCAAGCTTCCTTGACAAGGTTATTACTTAAATGTTTGCACAGTCATTTTTCACCTTTGATGGATTTTGCTAGGAAGAGGAATAACTCCCAATCTGCCTGAAAGAGCAGTTTCACTCACAACGGCAGCCCAGTGAGGGGATGCAGAGGAAGGTCTGCAGCTGCTGCAAACCTTAAGCAGTTTATAAATCCTGCCTGTGCTGGCAGTACTGGAAACGGGCCACGTGAGCTGGAAGAGAGGAGATGCTCCAGTAAGACTTCTTGCTTTGTCCCCCACAATTACATCCTCTTATATCTAGATTAGATTAGATATTAGGAAAAAAATCTTTACTGCAAAGGTGGTGAAACACAGGCATTGGTTGCCCAGAAAGCTCCATCCCTGGAGCTGTTCGAGGTCAGGTTGGATGAGGCTTTGAGGTTGGGTGATCTTTAAGGTCCCTTCCAAACCAAACCATTTTATGATTCTATGATCTTGGGCTTATGTCCTCATTCCCGTTCAGAAATTTCAAATACTGAGCTGTGCATGCATAGGCAAGCCCAAGGATAGCAGAGAGATCAGCCTGAGGACCCTACTACAGCAATCATTACTTTCTAAGAATAGATCAACATACAGCCAGAAGTGGACTTAAAGCAACATCAATAACTTCTTGGGGCAGATGACAGTTTCCTGTCATAGGAACTTCTTCAAAATTCTTCCTATCTCAACATAAGGCAACTGATTGGGCAAGTAAAACAGAGCATATGTATATGTATATATGTATAGCCTAAATAGTAGCTTCATAATCCAAACTATTCTATAAGGAAAACAATACAAGTAAGGCAAAAAATATTTGATATGGGATGGCAAATGCTAAAATCCAACTGTAACGCCCTTCCTCACCAGGAATGCAGTCATGTGCACAGTGTATGCAGAAAAAGAACAGGAAAAATTAAACAGGGTGTAACTACAACAAACAGAATGAAAAAAGAATCTATTCAAATCCTCCCACCACCAAATTCCTTTGATGGTGATTGCTGGAATTAACATAAATCCAAAGCACAAAAATCAAGAATATACAAGATGTAGGTTCACTGCTATTTCTTACCTTCACTTGTACTTACTAAGGTACTCAAGGACTTTAGCACATTATAAAAACCAGTTCTTTCTTCAGTTCATGGTACCAAAGCCAAAACCCAGAGCTACAAGGATTTTTCTTCTGCCTACTTGATCCCTGCAAAGGTGTTATCCAACAAGACTAAAAACAGCCTTGCAAGGGAAATATCAATCATCCCATTTCAGGGATAGGGAAAACAAACACCCAGATAAGCTGCAGGTCTTGTTCAAAGTCATACAAGAAGTCAACTGTTATCTCATGCACAGTCCATCTCCAGGCCTCTGGTTTTGTTTTTCCCTTGCCTTGGAGACTCTTAATCCTAAATCTAAAAAATAACTTAGCAGACAGCAAAAAAGTTTATTTCCGAGAGAGAAAAACGTAACTTTGCCTCCAAGAATAATTTTTTTTATATTGAAATAGCCTATCTATGGGACTGGAAAAATCCAGAAGCAAGAGGATATAAGAGAATTTTCCACAATGAAAGGGTTTGAAAACTCTTCAGTTTCTTCTTGCTAAGTTTTAAATAGTATTATTCAGGACTAACTTCCCAAGCAGAGCTTGTAGACTATTGGAAAATAGCAAATAATCATAGGAGTTAGCTAAAAAGTTCCTCCAAGGTTTCAAGCAGACCTGCTATATAAAGAGAGAGAAGACGTGTGGGAGAAAAGGAGGAATCCAGTTACTGTAGCTAAATGAAGACTGAAAAAGTGAAGTTTCTGGATTTTTCCAGTCCCACAGGCAGCTCTCTGCTGTCTAGCACCGAGTAAAACTGGTTAACTCCACTGCAGCTATTCAGTGCTCTGTGGGCTACAGCATTCACATCCATAATTCATGTCATTTACACATCTACCTACTGCTCATAAAAGATGAGCAGAGACATGACACAGAGAAGTTTTTTCCTTCTTTTACTCTCATTTCCACCCTAACAAAAGGTAAAAAAAAAAAGATAGAAGAGGTTGAAGAAGCAGAATAGCAATTTATCCCAGAAATGTAAGAAAACCTTATGGCATCTTTACAGCAAGAGAAAATCAAAACGGACTGATAAGATTTAGATGGGAGTGACAAGAACTGTGCAGCCAAAGCAGCTGAAAGGCAGGGGTGGTAAGTGGGACTTCTGACTGAAGCATCTGTCCCTGCACCCCATGAGGGCAGCTGTCTGCACCTACATATGCACACTCACAATAAGTGAGTCTTGCATTTAGTTCCTAAAAGTTAAAGATAATACATTACCTTTGCAGTTATCAGTTTGGAACCACAGGGAAACATATACCCCTTTAGAAACTTGAATCAACAGTCAACAAGGTTTAGACATTTCAAAACTGTATGTTGGTGAACTTGAAAAACTTAAGTCTGATAAACGAGGAAAGTTAGCTATAGGATAGAAAAGTGCTTAATTAACACAATACTAAATCAAGTAAGCTATATTTTCTTACTCAGCAATTGCTATCGTTATTAGCGGATGGTAACTAGCTGGGGGTCGTGTCATGGAACACTCCAGTACATGAAGTATCATGCATTTAGTTTGTATGCAATTAAGACCATTTCATTGTCTCATCAGGCTTCCTGTGACACCCAATTAAATAATAACACAAGGAAAAGGCTCTTAATTAATGAGGAGAATCCTCTGCAAGCTAGACACAGGTGTGTATATCTCAAGTAGAGCCTGAAATAGTTTAATAGATCATTTAATCTTTATTTTAAAAACCCACTCAAATTTGTATCTAATTAACTCAATAGCAGGATTCTATTTGATTTCTTCCAAAGAGGCTACATTTCTTTGCAATATTCAACAATCAAGTGGTCTATAAAAGATTAAAATTAAAACTGACACTTGGAGAGGAAGAGTGGTTGCAAGTGATCACAATTTGCACATTGTTATCCCCATTTTTTTCACAGATTGGTATAAATGAACCTTCTTCCTGCAGTGTTCTTCTCAAAACAGCTTCCTATATTGGTATTGTATGAGCACATTCCTATTTATTTCTAAGCAGATACCATCCAGGGTATTTTAAAACATTATCTCAACCCACTAAAATAACATGAGACCATACTACACAGCCATTGTCTCTGACCCACATAGTTAACAGGACCCACTAACATGTGATGGACAGTAAAGGGTCAAAATGAAGCTGGCTTATCTTTCAGATCCAAGCCTATCTGGAGACAGAAGTGAGACCAATACCTGCTCAGGGGCTCAGACCCTGTTGTTTTTAATAGCCATGCATTTTTCTTGCTTTGTTGATCAAAGATGCACTGCTATACTCGTACTACAAAAGAATATTTCCAAACCAAAAACCAAAAGCAATAGTAATGCTCACCTCCTGGAATGGTATCTTCCACTACTTATTTCTGTTTTTCTTTGTATGCTGTCTACTCAGTACAAAGTGTTCTTCAAAATAGGGCCAAGGGGCTTTTTGTGAAAGTCTTACCTAAATCATATACGTTCCTCAAACTACAAGCATAGATGTTATTATTTTAAGAAGCAAAAAGATCCTTTAATGTCAAATACATATGCATATATATGTGTGTGCATAAATATCTACAAGTCTAATGCCATCACCAAGAGTTGATGTGTGCATATACAAATAGTTAAATTCAAAAGACGGATTTGAACTGGTTAAAGACAGATTTATAGATACTATCTGAAACACTAACATAGAGCTGTTCTTACACACAGCTATGCTATTTTGGTTGAGCTAAATGAAACCTCACCATAGACAGCCACGTTAGTTTAGTCAGTGCAACATCTTTTAACGTTTTGTGATGCCTGTCAAGGACAATGTCATACAGAGGCTAGATGAAAAAAAAGTGATAGCAGAAAAAGTCAGGGTATCATCCAAGGTCTCTCTTTTACACGCTTCAGCAAGCAGAATGGCAAAATTCAACTGTAGAGAAAGACATTTCCATCAAGTACAGAATTTCTCTACCCAAACTTCTCCAGCTAAATAAAGCGGACATGTGTCTTTCAATGCATTAAATGCATAGAAACATTCTTCATAACCATACATAAAACTGTGTATCCATAAAGTGCAGCTGATACAGACAACTTCAATAAACGTTATCTCCCACTTTCCATTCCTTGTTTCAGTGACATTGCAACCTGAAAAGATTTTAATTGTTCAAGCAACAGTTTTCTACCTCTGGCATCTGACTTGTGATGTCTTTTGCAGGACTTCAACCCTGAGAAACTGGAACTGGTCTGGCTGCTTCTGAGAGTATGAAGGTCCAGACCTTATCCAAGTATTTTGTATTCAGAATTTGGTTACAGGAGTTGGCAAAAAGGTAAGGCAAAGTTAATAAAGAGCAGGTTTTAACTATGCTTATAAAAATCAGCCCTAACTGGCCAAATGACCTCTAAGAACAGCAATTTTTACAGGCTTATTTGCACAATTAAATACAGAATACTTCATCATCCTACCCCTCCACTCAGGCCCTCTAAATACACCAGCAACAGGTGCCCTACTCCATCCCCATAACCTCTGAAAATGGCATCATTGCAACTCCCCATCATTATGTTCTTTGATAGCCAGAATTCAGAATATTTCCAATCTTGGCAACTTCCAACATAAAATAAAGTAGTAAGAAACATCAACATGAGTCCCTTCTAACAGTTACTTTGCACAAATAGTCATCAATCATACTGACTATATGTTAGAATTCTGCATTTCCTATTTAAAGTCCTAACAATGAGCATAGTTCCATGTATATTTCTAGCTCATTTAAGCCTGGTATGAATACGCACATTTGATTGCAAAGCCACGCAAAAAAAAAGAAATTCCAGGACTGCGACTACATGATATTTTAGAACTGACATTCCACATTTTTTTTTTTTTTTTTTTTTTTGCCTAGGACACCTAACTTAATGCATTCAAGAACCAAATTAGCCTTAGGAGTGAATAAAGCCCTCTGCTGCACAACTCTTGCCCTCTTGGCTGAAGAAGCTGGATAACACACAGATAGTACAGACAACAAGAAATTGCAGGAACAACAAGTATGGTCTTCCCACTGAGCATTAAGATGAATGATGCCCCAAGGAACTGATCTTCCCTAGCTTCTGCCATAGAGATTCTCTGTGATGTTCAAGTGAAAACTCTTTCTAGCTGATTAACTAATTATGTAATAATCATTTTCCGGACACTCAAGGCCAAATCTGCAATTTAGATGCCAACACCTGACATTTGTACCTGTGGTCAACAGAGTTTTGTATTGAATATATGAAATACGATGAGCAGGCAGAGATACTCTGAAAACACATGCCCCAGGCATCTCAAGGAAGAAGTGTAGAGGCCTACAAGAATAACGGGGACAGACTCCTTAGCAGAGTCTGTAGCAACAGAACAGGGCGTAATGGCTTTAAATGTAAAGGGGGTAGATATAGACTAGATTTAAGGAAGACATTTTTTACACTGAGGGTGGTGAGACTCTGGTACAGGTTACCCAGAGAAGTTGTGGATGCTCCATCCCTGGAAATATTCAAGGTCAGGTTGGACAGGGCTCTAAGAAACCTCATCAAACTGAAGATGCCCCTGCTTACTGCAGAAGGATTGGACTAGACGAGCTTTAAGGGTCCCTTCCAACCGAAACCATTCTACGATTCTGTATATTTTCCTGACAAACAACTAAGCTCTTTGGACCTCAGAACATTCACTGCATAACAGGGGCCCATAATCATACTCCTGCTTGTGAAGTAGCCTGATTCCCCACTCAAATTTGGACCTATCATACAAAAAAGGGATCTTTCACATATATTCCCAGAACAGGTGCCCCACTCTTTGCATGTAGTCACGCTTAGCTACACAAGAACCTGCCCAATAACCTGCTTCCAAACAGACAGACAGCCCAGTTAATCTGGTGCAAGCACAGCTTTTATGAGTTTCCACCTGCAAACCCAGCTCAGAGTTGCAGGTCAGTCACTGTGGGTCTATTCTTCCAGCTCCTCACTCCACCTTTGTACTGCCACAACAAAACATGATCTTTTTTACTATTTAAACTTCACCATCTTGGTGTGTCCATGCCACACCAAGAAACAGATGTGTCTCAGCCATGCAAGAAGTACATGGTTAAAACGTCTCTGAGGAAACATAACTCTGAGCATCAGTGTCCCTATGCTCCCCTGACCATTTCCAGCCTCAACTTTCCTCCCTGCAAGCATCATCACTACTGGACCACCACATCTTATTGCCACTGCTGCAGGCAGTAATAAAACATTGGGAAATTCTAAATTTCTTCCCTGACTGAGAAAATCAGGTACAGAAACAAACCCCTAAATCCCTACTTTAAGGGCAAACATGGACAAGAATTGCAAGAAAAGTTATTTGCAGGAGACAGGGGAAGGCCAGGAAGGGAGGTACATGAAAATTTGCACTTGCCCTTCTTCCCAGGATCCTCAAGCACAGTCACCTCCCCTCAGTGATAAGCTTTCCACCTTTTCAGCTCTTTTTTCCACAGATGGCAAAGAGACCAGCTTTCCAGAAACTCAACTCTTTACAGCGCAATAAAGGTTTTTAATTAAAAACAAGACTTAAAGAAGTATCTATCCAGGCTACACTAGCCCGTCCAAATCTCTTACAGCAGATCTCTATGGGGAAAAGTTGATAAAGAGGACAGAGTTACCAACCCGTACCTTCATAACCTTCCACCCCAGCTTTTCATCACATAGATTCTTTCCTAAGCTTCTTACCTCAGTTGCTCATTTTTAGCTCTTGAGAGTTGTGGTACAAAGCCACCACTGAGCCAATTTTTCTCTTCTTTGATCAATCATGTTCCACTGTTCAGAAAACAGGTTAAAAACCACTGGTCTTGCTTATGTTATCCAAACACCTGCTAGGATCTCATCTTTCCTATAATTTATTTAGCACTGAATCCCTTGACTGTGTCTGAGGTATTCTTAGATCACTTCAAATATCCCTCAAACCAGCAGTTTTGATTGCGAAGCAGAACTGGCAGAAATAGGTTTCAGATGCAGACAAAGACTGATCAATGCGTGTGGCACATTTTCTGAAGACTGCTATGAATAGGGTCCGACTGGTACCTCAGTGAAGCCCGTCTTCAATGACCAGAACAGATCATCTGGAGAGATCAGTATTCTACAATACATTGCCTGGAGGCAGTGGATTTAAATAGAGTCTTTGTCTTGCTGCTCACGTGCCTTACAGTATTCTTGTTGCACCATTTTAGCTGGTGCTGACACACATTTCAAACTCCATTTTAAAGAGTTTTCTAAATTATTTTCCAAAGACACAGCAGTTGGAGGTAAACGCTCTGGATAAGAATACTTTGGGGAGGAAGACAATTTACAGATGGTTTGTGAATAGCAATTATAAAGGCGGCTGCATTTCATAAATCCCTCCCCTCAACTGATCCTAAACAGAGATCACCAAGCTACCACCCACTGCCCTGTGCCCACCACCATACTGCAAAACAGTCCAGGTTTCCACATGTATTTTGCAGCTTTTAGAGATTCCCTGTAAAAAATATAAGGCTTTTAAATCTCAGCAATACAGTTCCATTCCCACCATCATCATATGCTGAACAACATTTTTAGGGCTTGTCTTGGGCTCACAGTTAATTTGAGCTATAACCCAAATTTGCCCTTACCAGCATGCCATCCCATAAAGACATTTTTAACTAGAACAAGGTAGTAATTTTAATGCAAAGGTTGGCCCATTAAGTACAAACTAATGTTTCAATTAGCAAACCTCATCACCTCCGAACACAACCTCTGTAACACAGCCACAGGTTAATGGCACCTGGTGCCTTTCCACAATTCTTTCTGCCCAGGAAGAAAAGATGTATTCATAGTTTCATCAATTTAAAGGCCAAGAAGAGACCATAGCTGCACTGAAATTCCCCTCCTGCCTACCACATGTCATTAAATATCACCCATAAACTGAACATAATAGTAGACAAGAACACACCCTGTGTTGGCCTGTACAGTTTTAAAAGAAAAGTTAACAAATAGGGGAATTTCTAGAGAGGCAAAGCACTCTTTATTAGTATGATCATTCATTACAATGGGCAAACTACCACCTTAATAAAACCATGCCTCACTTCCAACTCTGAACTGCTTGATGTGGAGGCTCTGGAGCGAGTCCAAAGAGCATTGAAGCTGGTGAAGGGGCTGGAGAACAGGCCTTATGAGGAGTGGCTGAGAGAGATGGGGTTGTTTAGCCTGGAGAAGAGGAGGCTGAGAGGAGACCTCATTACTCTCTATAACTACATGAAAGGAGGTTGAATAGAGGAGAGTGATGGCCTCTTCTCCCAAGTGACAGGGGACAGGACAAGAGGGAATGGCCTCAAGCTGTGCCAGGGGAGGTTTAGGCTAGACATTAGGAAAAAATTTTTCACAGAAAGGATCATTTGGCAGTGGAACAGGCTAACCTTGGAGGTGGTTGATTCACCTTCCCTGGAGGTGTTTAAGGCATGGGTGGATGAGGTGCTGAGGGTCATGGTTTAGTGTTTGATAGGAATGGTTGGACTTGATGATCTGGTGGGTCTCTTCCAACCTGGTTATTCTATGATTTTCCTTTTAAAACACTGATTTTCGGTACACCTTCCTTGGATGCTTAAGAGGACACTCAGAGCCTGGAATTTTCTCTCTGTGATACTACTGCAGTCTGTGCTCCCTCTGACAAGCTAAACAAGACTTGGCTTTATACTTCTCTGTGCCATGTTTTTTCTAGTCCTCACACTATTTTTGTTTCTTCTGTTCCCCTACAACTTATTCAAGAGCTATTTCAAGATGTTGAAATGGAAATCATACACAGTCTTCCTGGATGAAAGTCATGAGTACCACATACAGAAATGAGATTTATTCTCTTCTAAATATTTGCATGCTCATAACCCTCGTAAAAAATATGCATTTGCCTTCTTTTGCTACAGCATGAGCCCTGATGTTTACACTAACCTGCTTTGCCCACCACTGACCTTTTAATCCCTTTCAGCACTACTACTGTAATACAACTCTGTCCTCCTTCTGCCTCGTTGTATAAGCATGGCTTGCAACTCTTGCCTCCAGCAGCAATACTCTGCATCTATTTTAAGCTCTATTCAAACAGGAGAATAAATCAAATACAAAGGTGCCAAGCCCAAAGTCCCAAGCAATCAGAACCACTTTGTATATGATGATATCTACCCTTGATGAAGGCGTCCAAACAGGAGAGTGCAATGGTTTCCACATAGCATCATTCCTCCATCCCACTCAGTGAGAGACCTGGAGGTTCCACCAAAGTATCCACCTGCTCCACTATTTAAGGGTATGACTTGATGTTCCATCCCTCCCTATGACATGTCAGTACTGGCTACACTACTTACAGAGCACTAATAAAAATACTGTTGGGTTCAATGACAGCTTGTTGAAACCTCTCTAAAACCCCATCCATTTGACCCCGACAACTTCTCAATGGTCACTGTTTGAAATCCCACTGCTATTCTTGATGTGATTAATATCATTTTTATTTGATAACACACTGCCAGTTTTCTTAATCGGAACATCACTCAGTACTAAAATGCCTCAGAAATCAGTTTGCTGGGAAACAACTTAGAGAATGGCTTCATTTGCTGATATATCCCCAGAGGTTTTAACACAGCACCAGGTCTGCAGGCACCGCAGGACAAGGGTCACTGCACAGTGTCGCTGCTTTCCTTCGAGCTACTTAAATTGAAAACAGTAATTTCAGCACAGCCAACCCAATTTAATTTCCTAGTGAAGAAATAAACTGGCAGCCTATTTAAGCATTATTAACTTAATATTAATGTGATATCAACTTGACAGTAACTTGCAAAGTAGATCTGCTCAAACAAGACTGAGACCAAGTCCTAAGCACTCCTTTATTATTTGAGGTTTGGCTATCTTTCAGTGTTGTTATGTGAAGATTTTTATTTTTAAAAGCTGTTTATTGTATGCCTGTGTATACAAGGCAGAATCCCAAAGAGGTAAATTGAAAACAATAACCTCTGAAAAATCAATTTTCACAGCTTTCCTGATCTATGGCTGTTAAGAGACTAGGCTTCAAGAAACTAACAAACTTTAAGTGAAAATCTGCATAAAACCACAGTGATGTCTTTAACCTTTAATGAAGGCTTCTCATCCATTTTGTGCACTTTTGCAAAGACCAACTATAGAATCATAGAATCACCAGGTTGGAAGAGACCCACCGGATCATCGAGTCCAACCATTCCTATCAAAACTAGTTACCTAAGGACCACGTACCAGCTCAAAACTCAAAATTAACCACCCAGCACTACAGAAGGCTCTAGTCCAGCACTGCCCAGGGTGGAAACTACCCTTCAGATAACATGTCACCAAAATCCACAAAAGTTCTCCAAGTCCATAACTGCTCTCCTCACACCTCCTGGATCATGGACAGCAAGATGGTGACCAGGGCGGTAAATCCCCTCTCACTGTAGAGGAGGATCAGGTTTGTGAGAAACCTCAACATATATAAGTCTATGGGACCTGATGAGATGCATCCCTGAGTCCTGAGGGAATTGGCAGATGTGGTTGCCAAGCCACTCTCCATGATACTTGAAAAGCCATGGCAATCAGAAGTCCCTTGTGATCAGAAGAAGGATAGCATTGTGCCCACTTTTAAAAAGGGTAGAAAAGACGACCCCGAGAACTACCAACCTGTCAGCCTCACCTCTGTGCCTGGGAAGATCATGGAACAGATCCTCCTAGAAGTTATGCTAAAACACTCTCCATTAATCATGGAGATGATTAATGGCAGCCAGCATGGTCTCATCGGGGCAAATCCTGTGTCAACATCTTAGTGGCTTTCCATGATGGGGTGACTGTAGCAGTGGACATGAGTAAAGCCTCTGACACAGTCCCCCGCAACATCCTTCTCTCTAAATTGGAGAGATATGGATTTGATGGGTGGACAGTTCAGCGGATAAGAAACTGACCAAATGGCCATATTTAGAGAGTAGTGGTCAATGGCTCAAAGTCCAGATGGAGATCGGTGATAAGTGGTGTCCATCACAGTCTGTACTGGGACTGGTGCTGTTTAATATCATCATCAGTGATACTGACAGCAAGATTGAGTTCATCCTCAGGAAGTTTGCAGATGACACCAAGCTGAGTGTTATAGTAGGCACATCAGAAGGATGAGATGTCACCCAGAGGGACCTGGACAGGCTGAAGAAGTGGGGCTGTGAGAACCTCATGAGGTTCAACAAGGCCAAGTGCAAAGTCTTACACCTGGGATGGGGCAATCTCCTATTTCAGTACACAATGGGGAACTATGGGATGGAGAGCTGTGCTGAGGAGAAGGACTCGGGGGTGCTGGTCGATGAGAAGCTCGACATGAGCAGGCAGTGTGTGCTTGCAGCCCAGAAGGCCAACTGTATCCTGGGCTGCAACAAAAGAAGTGTGGCCAGCAGGTCAAGGGAGGTGATTCTGCACCTCTATTCCTCTCTTGTGAGACTTCATCCGGAGTGCTGTGTCCAATTCTGGAATCCTCAGTGTAAGAAGAATATGGAGCTGTTGGAACAGGCTACAAGGATGATCAGAGGGCTGCAGCACCTCCCATATGAGGACAAGCTGAGAGAGTTGAGCTTGTTCAGACTGGAGAAGAGAAGGCTTTGAGGAGATCTTATAGCAACCTTCTAGTACCTGCAGGGGCTACAGGAAAGCTGGGGAGGGACTGACCATTCATAAAGGCTTGTGGTGATAGGATGAGGGGGAACGGGTATAAACTGGAGAAGGGCAGATTTAGACTAGACATTAGGAATAATTTCTTCACAATGAGAATGGTGAGACACTGGAACATGTTTTCCAAGGGAAGTTGTGGCTACCCCATCCCTGGAGGTGTTTAAGGCCAGGGTGGATGAGACCTTGGACAGCCTGATCCAGTGGGATGTCCCTGCCCATGGCAGGGAGGTTGGAACTAGATGATCTTTAAGGCCCCTTCCTATTCTATGATTCTAAGTCCAAACATACATCATTATTTCTATGAGAATAAAATCATAGCAATTTCAGTCCTGCAAATTACACCATTACTAAGACAAAAATCATACTTAAACAATTCTTATCAGATAAATAGCTTTGCAATATCCAACTTCTGCAAAAAGGCTCAATCCAGATTGTAACTTCCTTCAAGCTGCAGTTGCTACGCAAATTGCAGTACAAACCTTCACCTCCTTTGTGTTCTGCTAATAGAGTCCCCCCCAAAAAAGAGAACATACTATGTGCCTGTACCAAAAATCTGAGTCATAACAGTACATGTTAATACAGGTATATTTTACTGTACTGATTCTCCTATCAAATGTGAAAAAGGACAGTAAAAATACAGTGCATTTAAGACTTCCAAAGAGGAAGAATTAGAGCATTCTCTGCAAATTTCAGTTTATCCCTTGCTAAACCATAATATGCTTTTAGTCCAAGAATGTAGACTCTGTTCTATATCACTTCACTAATGAGTCTATACACAACATTTCAAACAGCTGCAGTTTCAAACTATTAGGACATACCACACTATTGTTGACCTTAAGACAGTCACCTAGACAAAAAAAAGGTAAGTATTAAGATAAAAATCAGCCACTTCTGGTCACATACATTAGAGAGTTCAATCATTCTGACAACAGACAGAGTAAGTTAAGGAAACTTAGAATTAGGAGTAAATTTTAGAAGGACTCAAACTATAATTAGGGCATGAAAATGGAGATTGTAGCACAGTCTTTCCTGTTGTGGCAACAAACATGTTTATAGCAGAGATATTTTAAAGTCTGTCATCCCAGGTTACCTGAAATTTTTGAATAGTCTTTCAATATACCTCTTCGTTTTAACACATGACAACAAAATTCCAAGGTTTTTATATCAATGTGTATTACAGGCACACTGTCAAACAGAAATAAACCATGCCTGTTAAAAACTTGAACAAGGTAAATGCCCAAGAAGCAGCACTTCTCACAGTTAAGCTCCATTTTCCAATCAATTTGGAAAACAGACCTGTTTGTAAAAATATGGTACCTGCATGGTTTTTTTTCCTTCTGAAATTAGAGGTATATTGTTATCTTTTAAAAAGCTATTTTAAAGGCATCCAGCTATCTAAGTTCCCTGGGTTATCTGATAACATTTGTCTTTGTTTCCTGGTTTTAATTGCTTTTGTTTCTCCGCTCATGTATGTTGCTTATAAATACAGAAATTAAACAAATCGGGAAGAAATCATCAGGGTTAATGAGAAGTAAGTAACAAAGAAACCTCAAATGCTGTTTGTGACAGCAGTGGATTTTTATTCCCTCTCTAAATTAGGAGATATTCAATAAAACAAATACAAAAAGTGAATCCAGGAGCTATATAACCATCGATTCAGGTATTTTTGCAGACATCCAGTATCATCTCTGAGTTTCCTATGCTGAGCTTCTGTTTTCCCACACGCAGCCCAATTTCTGTTGTTTCTTGCTGTACTCGGGCTACTTGAAATGGATGTAAAATTCTTGGGGGTTTTATAATTTCTCATGCTACTGATCCTTCTTACCGTTACCACTCTGGCAGGAAGCATGGCTCCCAGAAAGCTGCTTCAATAAAAACAGATTTCCGCTCTCAGTACCAGGAATAGACTCTGGATACTCCCCAGTAACCTTAAAATGGATACTCCCATTAAATTATTTTGATGTAAAAAGATTTGCAGAGACTACTCCAACAACACATTTATGCTTTGTCTTAAGTAAATTTAATCTCTGGATTTTTTCTGCTAAATGGTAAGAACCCTAAGAGTACAGCAACATGGAGTCAGCTTCTGCTGTCTGCCTTCTTGAGCCAGCAAAAGAAACACTGCATTGCTATAGCTTAAAATAAATAAGTAAAGGGGACTTGTCCTGGTAAAAGTCCCAGAAGACAGCAGACATCATCCTTGAGCTTGTTCTTCCCCTTCCAATTTATAGCTTTGCATGATTTTCTTGGTTATTTGCAAAGCTTTTGTGAAGGTTATTTTCCTGACAGTTCACTGCATTGAACCAGCTCACCACACAGCCAGAAGAGTATCACGGGCGGTACAGCAAGGTGGCCAGACCCCTTACCTCAAGCACATCATAGATGTATACCCTGAGGATGCTGTTTCAATTCCTGAAGCCAAATTTAAGGTCATTTAAGTCAATAAACTCTCCTTGCCAGCAGATGTAGTCTCACCTTTCCTCCCTTCCTCTGGCCATGTATTTCCAAGTCCAAGTTCATATCAGGTGGAAACATAACTGGGCAGCTCCGAGCAGAAAGTGTGGTATATTGGTTCCATCAGTATGTCATGACACAATGCCTTCAGCACAAAGTCTGTTAGAGAGTGTGGCCAGAGGGAGGACTTGCATCCACCCAAACCAGTGACTACACCAGGTTCTCAGTCCATCTGATGCACATTTTACAGATGAGGAACTGGGGTAAACAATGCTTCTCTAACTCTAAAAACACTGTTACATTAACTACAGTTTGTAAGGAATTCAGATGGTCTGAGTAGGAAGCCACAAAAACACTTCAGGTGTTTTCAGCAGAGTCTAAGTGATATTTCTTAGAAATACTATCTCCTGAAACTCAGCTATCAAAATAGCCTTTAGACCACACTGTATTTCACAACACAAGGCAAGCAACAGCCTTAGCTGAGAGAGGGATTATGCTGTATCAAGGGAAGGAGCTAAAATTACTGCAAGACACCTACACAAAACTTCATGCCTTCAAAGAACAGCATCAGGATTTCTGGATTTGGATGCCAGCACTTCAGGAATCTGCAGTCATGAAACACAATCGCAACTCTTATTCTGCCGAGATATAGATGCAGATGGCAGCTAAGGCTCCCTTTGTCTTCAAGCTTATTTTGCACTGCAGTATCTCGGGGTTTGGGGTGCTAACTTTCATCACCGAGATGGTTTTAGCATCAACAAGAATTTACGGTTAGCCTTTCAGGTATCAGTTATTGCTTGATAAGTTATATGGCTGCTAGTAAGAAAATGAGTATTTTATGTCCACTGAGTGGTACCGATTCACATTTTTCTTCCTATGAGTGTACCATAGCCAGAAGTAACATTAATGAGCATAATTCAAACTTCCTAGATAAGTGACCTCACTCCCGAACAGCTCACGCTTCTATAGACCCACAGATGTGACACTTGCAAAAGTTCACATTTATTAACTCTGACAGTGAAGCAGTCTTGAAGCTTGTCAAGATACAGAAAATGTGTGTTGCCATGCTGGACCTCAAGATTTTTCAATTTTATTTTCTGTTTACATAAGGACAAGTTATGAACTTTGAAAACAAAGATCATCTGCTGCTAGAACTTAATCGAGTAAGTCTATCTGACCCCATTTTCTCCTCCCACAGGACAGTCCGTGCTTCTGGTTCCCTGCCAGCATCTCCAGAGAACACGTAGAAATCAATAGCGAAGGAATAAGGGATTGTTTTCCCCAATGCTCTTCCCACTATCTTTTAGTTAATATAAACACACATACGAAGCAAAAAATATGAAATAATAATAAAAGGTAAAATCATAAGATCAGATAAAACCTAAAACCAGAAGACACATACAGCTTCTTCCATTTGCCACTGTAGGAATAAAACTCCATGATTCATAAGCCCCATGGCTTATCTCAATAGCCAGAAAACCCTGATAACACTGAGAAAAACATATTCCAGAACCAGTGCCTCCCCCTGCCCCAGGAGAAAACTCTGCTGAAGTCCTCTCAGATTTAAAAACAAGATTGTCAATGAAGTAAAGCCCAACTAATCCTGACTGCCAGCACCGTCCTGGGGAAAGAGGTCTCACAAGGAGATAAGATTCAATCGAGAGTTTCACAGATCAAAGGCACCAGTCTGAATTGTAAACTGAAACGAGTAAGATACCAGAACAGCCTCTGCAGAGCTGTTGTTACACAATTTCTGTGAAAGCCATCTCCATGTAATTAGAATAATTTGGTGGCATTTCAAAATCTGTACAAAACTTAAAAGAAAAACTCCAGGTAGGGCACAATGAAGGAACACAACCAGGTGACTCCTAGCACAGGCTCAGCAACCTTCTCATTCCCTCAGGTGCTGGAGAAGGGGGAAGGTCATCACTGTGGGTAACAGGACATCTCCCAGTATTTATCTGTCTTGGGAAGCACGGACATTAACAACTCTTTTTGCCATATTCCAAATGGAAAACTGAGACAGAGCTTATGCATTTTGCAAACTAAAGGGAAATTGTGGGAATGGAAAGAACTGGATGCCAATCTCTCACAGTCTAACCATTAGATCATCAATCATTGTTACAAAAATACCAGCCATAACTAGAAAGCTTGGAGATTTGGGTTCTCAGGCAGAGAGATCGCCCCTGAAGTGAAGCACAAGGCTGAACCACATTACAAATTCATCCGAAACATCACCACTGCAAATGACTGTGTTACGTGGAATTCTGGATGAAAAGGATAAAAACAGCAAGGCTGACCACAACCTGGCCTAAACAGATGTGAGTAAAAAAAAAGCTTCCTAAGGGCTGAACACAAATACAGACCATCAGGCTTTGTTTTGGTAGAAGGGGAAACTATGTAAACCGCAGAGAACAGTACAGAATGCGTACTCTCTCTGTCCAGCCAACTAACAGAGCCAGCAACATCAGTGAAGAGCATCAGGAAAGCACGAGAAAGCCAAGGACAGTCAGAGAAACATCCGTGGTGGAAGTCACAGAAAATCTCTGTGTGTCCGTGTACATGGTTTTAGTGCTGGCAGGAAAAACGACCTTGGATTACTGAGCAAAAACATGTCCTGCTGTCTGCTTCAGACCATGTTCAGAAGAGCCAGCCTCTGCAAACATGCTCTGTGAATCTGCACGACAGCCTCCGAGAAATACCTGGTCGATTTCCCCTTTCAACACAGGATCACAAATATTGGTTAATCACTGTAGTCAAAAGAGGCAACCATGTATACCAGGAGCAGCAACTCTGTGTCAGCTGGAACTAAGCAGATGAGAATCCTGGACAAGAACTGAAAAGGAAAATCTAAGTCAAGCCTTGGCAATCTTTGTACACTGCCAAGCCAGGCTTTTTCTTCACCATGTCACGACTCAAATGTGCCAAGAGAAACCTGGCAGGAACTGGTAGAAGCTGTCTCTTGGACAGGCAGGAATTTGCCAGTCAATGGTATCTTGCTTCTACGCAAGCCAGTGGCTTTTGCTGAGTATAGAGCACAGGGAGAGTGAAAAATTGCAAACTGCTGCCTCCTGCACAAGTACCGCAAAATGCCATGCCCCACGCTCTACTTATGGTCTGATTGGGCATCCACAGGTTGTTGACCCCTGATATAAAACATATCCACTAACAGATGCAAGAGAAAGCAAAAGAAGGTCATCATACTGAACAAGGCTGCACAACTGAGGAGAATATTTGGATTTGAGTGATTGAACGATATCACAGGGAACAGAGAGATCATGAATTGCAGAGCCAGCATCTTTCCAACTAATAAGACACCTTCCCAGATGAAACTGCTGATGCATCCAGGAAAGGAATAAGCTAAACACAAGAGAAGGACGCTTGGAAGGGCAAATGAGGTTTCAAAGTCAGACAAGAGCATCCATAAAGAAAATGAATTTTCTGTTGCTGTATATGGATGCAAGGAGTCTGAATAACAAGCAGGAACAAATAAAGTCCTGACCGCCAGTAAGAACAAAAAGGAAACCTGATGTGATGAGTGTGTGACTGGACTTTAAAATCACTAGTTCAATGGTGTTCAGATGTTTTCAGAGCAATGGCTGCAAGGCACCCTACAAAGAAGGGAGGACAAGGCTCACCTCTTTGGTAGTTACCAGTACTGCAGAAGAACTAAATATCGAGGGCAACTGGGCAGTAACTGGGTGTGGTTTAATGAGTGAAACCAAGGAGGAGGTTCTGGGAAGCATCAAGACAGGGAGCAGGGCACATGACTCAATAGGCCCGTAAGGGTTGAAAAAAGGATGCAGGGTTACAAAGGAGACAGGAGAGGCACAGAAACTCTCATGCAGCAAGTAATTAGAGGGGATTAGTTTCCCAAAATCACAGGTGACAATTTATAACACAAAGTAACTATTTTGGACCTCATTAAAAGCAATAAAGCTGCAGTAATCACTGGACTGGAAGTCTTGATAGGAAAGAAAAAAAAAAAACCAGACTTGCATTTAAATGTATCTAATTCTACTAATTCAATCAAGACTGCAAAATGTCTTGATTTAAATAATTGATTTCAACTTGTATGACGTTTGTACTTTTTAGTTATCATCTTAATGAAATATCAACATAATGAAAATAGGCATCACTTATGATCTTGATTTTTCACAAATATAACTCAGTAGAGGAAAAAATTAAGGAATTTGCATATAGATGATCCACTTGTATTCACTCACAAAGTTTCAAAGTGCTTTTGGGATCAAAAAGGAAATTGCTACATAGTGGAGTTTGGAAAAGTATCTAAGGCAAATTAGAGATTTAATTCCCCTTGCCATCAATGGGGAGATATCAGAAAAAAATATTAAGCAATCTATATAAAAGCAACTACAGGAAAAAGAAAAAATGAAACGACACGGATGCATCAAGATCAAATTGTGTCAAACCAAAATAGCCTGGTGGAACTCAATAAAGACAAGTGCAAGAGCAATGTACTCTGCGCAGGTAGAAAATAACTAGCTGGGTTGATGGACAAGAGAAAATAACCTAGGGGGTATGTTGGATCACAAATGAATATAAGTCAACAATACAATGGATGCGAGGGAAAAAAAAAAAAAAGGCAATTCAGACCGTTTTAATAGAGTGCCATGTGGAAAATAGCATTACTTCAGTTTATACAATGCTGACAAGGCCACAGAGTACTGAGTCTGTGTATGGAGAGAAGTAAACATATCAGAGTACAGAGGAAAGCTGCAAAAATAAAGAGACTTGGCAACAATATGATCCACAAGAACAGAGTGAAGGACCTTATTCAGCCTAGAGGAAAGAAAATTGAAGGAGAATATAACACATTTTCATCATTGACAACGGAGACAAGGGGATGGGTTATTCTGCACACTCTCTGGTGCGTAGCAAAGTATCTTATTTTGCCAAAGATGTAAGGTATCAAAAAAGCTTTTAAGTAAATTGGTTAACACTATCAGCTACGTAAGGAGGCTAGGTACCTTCTAAACTGAAAGATTTTAAAGAAAAATTAGAAACATCTTTGTCAGGGATGCTCTAGAGACACCTTATCTTGCCTCAAGGAGGAGGGGTGGACAGGAGAGTCTCCTAAGCTCTCGACCAGCTCTCCATTTCAAGAAGGGAAGGTGCCTCAAAGGCCTGTTTTGTTGAACCTGAAAGTCCTCAGAGTCCTAAGAGTCCCAACACTTCTGATACCCTGAAGCTTCATTTCAATATTTTTTGGAATGCTGGAAAAAATTTGGAAGATAAACATTTCTAACATAACATCAGGAGAGGGCAAAAAGTTGACTCAAGTAACTATCAATCAGCCAGACATCTACTCTGGACAAAACAAGGGACAACTCAATCAGACTTGATCTAGACAGGAACGAAATTAGTGACAGTCAACACAATGTTAGGGAAAAGAGGTCTTGCCAAACAAAGGTGATTTCATTCTTAGATGAGATCCAAAATCAGGTTGACAAAGGTAACTGCTGCAATGCAACAGGCCAATTTTTGTTGAGCATGACATCTTGATTAAAAACCTACTACTCTACTATGTCAACAAAGCACGCTGAACGGATTTTGAGTTGGCCAAATGACAGACAACTAAAAGCGGTCATCTGTGGAAAATCACCATCAACAAAGTTAGCTGTAACAATGTTCTGCTAGGCTTGATGTGGAGCCTGGTACAATTTAAGAGGTCCACTATGGATCTGAAAATTAATACAGTCACTGACAAGACTTGTGAATGGTCCTCTGGATGACAGATGAAGAGAACTTTGCTGACCAGACACAAAAACTTTGGCTGAAAAGGCCACTCAAAGTAGATTTCAAGACAACCAAACGCAAGGCACTACATCCAGAAAAAATCTGAAAGCCAGAGACCCTGAAACACAATCTGAGGTACAGCCAAGCAACAAACTGCCCAACACTTCCCAGTTCACATGTTTAACATAGCCAAAAGAAAAGTTGAAAGATCACTCAGTTATGGAATTATGAGTTCCTGCAACAGAAAAAAAAATCAGGTATCAAAGCACCTTTTATTGTAGCCAAGAAAAGCCTTCTGGAAGCAATAGTTGGAAACTAATTCAAACTAGAACTCTTTTTTTTTTAACAGTAAGGGTAATTAATTGCTGAAAATATTTCAACAGAAGTAGTGGATTCTTCATGACTTGAGATCTTCAAACTAAGACTGACTGTCCTAGTAGAAGGTAAACAGTAGCCCAAAATCATTAGTCATTAGACTTCTTTTCAAGGGAAGATCAAAGGATCTGTGGTTTCGAGGAGGTCAGCTACTTAAGCTAAAGACTCTGGGAACTCTCTTCTAAGTCCATACAGAAAGCCACCAACACAGCATCTGAGCACTTCCCAGCAGCACACTAAGCAAATCAAACCCATCTCCTGGCCTCCACAAAGGGAGGAGCAGCACAGCACCTGATCCAACCTTGCTGTGCAATGTCAGCAAGAAACATCCACGCTCTGATTTTCCATGGTGAAAACACACACAGTAAATCTATGCACAAGGATCTTGCAAGGCTTAACCCAGGGAGGTCTGTAAGGACCTTCCAAGAATCTTAGACAGAAGCAGGTCACTACAGTAGAGCCAGCATCAGAAAGAAAAGGGGTGATCTTGGACCACCTTCACAGCGGTATCATGGGAGACAGGGAGAAGACAACATGATATGGGCCAGAAGCTTTGCTAAATGGCAATCTAGAAGCAAACAAGAGTTCTGGCAGGCTTATGCCTTTTCCTTATAAGTTGTATTTAACACAAAATGAGGTCTTGATAATACCTATCTGCTGCAAAAGCTTAAAGCAATTTAAGACATTATTCCTTTATGGTAACACAATCACATATGTAAAAACAAACTCCAGGAATTAAGAAAGAAAAGCTGAAACTCATACAAAAACAGATGTGATACCACATTTATCTGCTGAAGGCTACAATATAAGTCTACTACTATAGGAGTAGCCAACTCAAAGTATCTTTACTACACCTCCCATTTGTGTGTGTGTAACATACAGATAATGAAAAGACTTTTATGGAAATAAATATTTTATTGAGCTTCCACTTGAGATCGGTCCACATTCAAAATACTCAGCTAGCCGCTCAATTCAGCAGCTGGGACTCAAACACTACAGTAAAGAAAAATAAACCATTTCTCAAAATTATGGCAGTGCATTTTAAGTCTTCAAGAATTCTTTTGTGAATACAAGTCAAATAAAGAGCAAGCCTGAATCAATTTTCCTTCCATTGGTTTCACCTCTCATTTGTGCCATGATAAGAGGCAAGAATGACCAACAGGAGAATGTTCAGGTGACCTTGTTCTTGTAGCCAAGTGACCACTCTGAATACAGCACTGGCCACTCTAGGATAAGAGTAATATGCACAGTAAGACTAATGCGATCTTCTCCTCTGAACAACCACAAGGCAAAATAGAAACTTATTCTAGCTGCCTAGAACACACAATGTTGAACTTGAAAAACATGTGGAATGCTGCAGTTTTTGCAAAAGCCACTAAATGTCCCATTAAGTTATGACATGAAGGTCAATGGCCTCTTGGCTTGTATCAGAAACGGCATGACCAGCAGGTCCAGGGAGGTTATTCTCCCTCTGTACTCAGCACTGGTGAGACNGATGGGGTGCTCAGGAACATGGTTTAATGGCAGATAGGAATGGTTGGACTCAATGATCCTGGAGGTCTTTTCCAACCTGGTCATTCTATGACATTCACAGGGCACTGAAGAAAATTATTTGCAGAATAAACTACTACAGCATAAACATTCCTATGGGAACCTATTCCAAAGTAATTGCACTTAAAACGCTCGCAAGCTCAATTCAAAGTATGTTTCAATGGGAGCAAGTCCTTAGAGCTTGCCTGCCTGTCTGTATTGACACTACATTAATTGGTTGAAAAATTATCAGCAACTGCAATGAGCGATCCTTCTTTGTCCACCCAAATGTCAGGAGAACATCAATCATAGAATCATATCATAGAATCATGGAATGGTTTGGGTTGGAAGGGACCTTAAAGATCATCCAGTTCCAATCCTCCTGCCATGGGCAGGGATGCCTTCCACTGGATCAGGTTGCTCAGAGTCTCATCCAACCTGACCTTGAACACCTCCAGGAAGGGGGCATCTACAGCTTCTCTGGGCAACCCTGTGCCAGTGTTTCACCAGCCTCACAGTAAAAAAAGTCTTCCTAATGTTTAACCTAAATCTACCCTCTTTCAGTTTAAAACCATTACCTCTCATCCTTTCACTGCACTCCCTCATAAGAAGTCCCATCCCAGGATTCATATAGGGCCCCTTTAAGTACTGGAAGGCTTCTGTAAGGTTTCAGTGCAGCTTCCTCCTCTATAGCCTAAACAAGCCCAGCTCTCTCAGCCTGTCCATGTATGGGAGGTCCTCCAGCCCCCTGATCATCTTCACGGCCTCCTCTGGTCTTGCTCTAACGGATCCACGTCCTTCTTGTGCTGAAGACTGCAGAACTGAACATAGTACTCCAGGTGGGGTCTCACCAGAGCAGAGTAGAGGGGCAGAATCACCCCCCTCAGCCTGCTGGTCACACTTCAGTTAGGGCCAACTATCTCTAGAAACAGGTTAAGCCAAATATTACCCACTTGGAAACAATGGGACATTTAAGCGAGTTGTTCTCCAGAGATCGCTTCCAACTCTGCTTTGTCAATAATACAAAACAAGGTGCCTCGTGTAAAATGATATATACACACACGTGCACACTCAGAATGTCATCAAGCCCAAAACACTGAAGAGGGTGACCCAGAGAGCCGGAGCAGACACATCTTGAGACTGCAGAGAGTCTTAGGAGTTTGCTATGAATAACCACACAATCCTTCCTGTCCATTAAAAAAAAAAAATCAAGTTGTCATGTCCTATAAAATTCAAGTATAAAGAACTGAAAGGAAAATGGGGACAGAATAGACTGTGTTCAAAACTTCTCACTAGTCTTCAGGATATATTTCCAACATCAAAATTATAAAATCACCTCGTTATCAAATTTAGAGAGTTTGGTATCTAACACCAAAGAAAGCAGAAGTCCAAATACTGTGCTTTAATTCCTGCCAGATAAACTAAAGAGTCTGATGCCATAAAAGAGCCGGATCTTTTTGATTAAGTTCAACAGCAAATTAGAAGCAAGAAAAAAAAACCCTGCAGAACACAAGATGTTATGGTCTATTTTAACTTTTGCTACAGTCTGCAGTCTTTATCCATTTTATCAAAGAATTAGACATGCCTAGGAGGCACGATGGCATCTCTTCTTTTCTTGCCAGTTTAGTACTTTTTCCTCACATAAAATACTCTAAGCCTGTCTTCAATAATCCTCCCAAATCTCCTACCCTTGCTAAAACAAGGAAGGCAAAAATGTTCAGCCTACAAATACACTTCAGCATTAATCTTTCTATTGAGAAGGTTATAGTATGAAAGCTATGATAAATTCCATTTTTCTGCTCTGACTTTCAATTCTCCCACTTTCCAGTTTTCCCAGTGACCATTACACTCAAGGAGAGGAAGGAAAGACAGGGAAAAGCACAGCAGCATCTCCTGTAGAGGACAGGAATACATTTTTTCAGCTTGCACAAATACTATGACAATGACCTCCTAGATGGTTTGCTGGAGAACCTAATAGGCTCAAGTTTTTCCTCTGAGAAAGCACACAGTCACTTGAAATTCCTTTGCACTGCTCAGGATTTTCAGCACGTCCATAGCAAACAAAACTCAGAGGAGCCTTTTAAACATTATTCAAGTCCCGCTCACACCTGAAGAAACCAATACACCTGAGTCATCCTGAACAAAATCTTGTTCCCTATATGATTCTTTGAAACAAAGTATTATGCAATGAAGATTATCATCATGACCACCACTTCTCTGCAGGGTTCCGAGAGGACAGAGGGAAGGTTTACTTCAACACAAGCATGATGAACCATGTCATCTACTTTCAGATTGAGAGGCAGCAGGAAAGAGATTTTTGGAAAAACAGATAAATAACAAAATTCATATTTAAGTGAAATTATACATTAAAAATCTATCCAGAAACTACTCACATTTGTGTATTCATGTTTCTGTCTGGATCCCAAGATCAAAAAAAAAAAGGTCTCATTCTCAAAAGTTGTTTCATACTCAAGAGCTTCCACAAATCTCAGAAGATCTGAAAGCAAATGCTGGATAGACCTTAAGAGCTGCATCCTCCCTCACTGGGATCTCAATATTTGTTTCAGACAACCATCACAAAAGGCACTGGCCTCTCAACAAAAGAAAAACATGAAAATTCACAACTCCTCCTGTTGCTACTGATTCAAACCAACAGGTAAATGAACGTAAAACCCTACATGAAAACTACCCACCAGAGAAAGCACAACAATACAAAGCACATATCCTACACTTTGTTCCAAAATCAGCAAGACCAAGGAGCACTTCCTACTGATCTTTACATGAAGGTCATCAACCATCACCCACATAATCGTTCCAAGTTCTTCCCCACCTCCTCAAAACATCTCATAGACTCCTTCCCACAGTCCCTCTCTTGGCTGGACAAAGGACCATGCGTGCTCCAGCTGCACGTGTCCCCATCAGCCAGCAAGATGTCATCTCCTGGAAGAATAATGGGAACTGTTACGAGCCCCATTCCCTGGGCAGAAGCACCGATTTTACTCTCTCCCCTGTGCCCAGCAGTCAATTTCTTCAAAACTTAAAAAAAACCCAAATAAAGCTAGATTGTCTTCTGCATCTATGACCCTTCAAAATCTCAATCAAAGTGCCAAAGGGTGTGCAGAATTACTGGTGCGCAGTCAATAAAGCAACCTATCATCCTTACTTCCTCAAGAAACCAAGTAGACACAAGTTTGCATAAATAAACATAGCCCCGCCTCTGACATTTTCCTCTCATATTTAGTGTTATTGATGTTTTAAACACAAAAAATAAGAACAGAATGATTCAGTTGAGTGGAAGGAACAAGAAAGTAATACAATTTAGACACCTCCAGGAAACGGCATCCATTTGACTGGCAGGCAGTCGAGTCAGAAGGAAATAATTCTTGAAAATTTATTCCCAGTTCTAAAAAGCAATAGATTTAGAAGCAATATTTTTTAATTCAAAGAGTTTAAAAAATTGTCAACAGGTAAAAAATGGATAGGTGGATTTTATTTATTGCAACTGAAACAAACATCTTCACCTATTTATTGAAGAGATGCCGGATGACATACAAGAATCCAGTAACATCAGACGAGACTCACACTCAAAACTCTGCAACAAAACACTGCTTACGGAGTCTGGCAAAACACCACAGAATACGACAAGAACACTTTTCTCATTCAGTCATTTTGGGTTAAATATTTCCGTGGACTAAACATGATGATTTAAGGATCTCATGCAGCAAAACTGGGTCTAATTGATTAGAAAGATCACAGTACATTAAGAAATGAGATCAACGTGAATAGTTACGAACCTCTCCTTCACAGCCAGCTTCTTCTCAAACGCACGACCTCACCCACAAATAAATCAAAGACTGTGCTGTACAAAAAATACCTCGTTTGCACTTTGACAGCAATGCAAGAGTCGCTCCTCCCCATGCACGCTGGCTAATAACACAGTTCTCTAGGGGATGCTTCAAATACTTCTTTGTCGTACCAGTGTTGGGAGGAGGAGATTGGCAGGACATCGCACGTCTCTCACCTCGTGACAAGGGTCAACCCAGAGAGACAGTGCTCAACCCTCCACTGCTGGCCAAGGAAAAGCCAGCTAAACGGAGCACAGTCCAGCCGCGCATCCGGGAGCACAAGGGGAGCGAATACAAGACCAAAACGCACAGCTGAGAACACTGCGGTTGAAGGAGCCACTTTATGAATTGCAGAGGAAACAGAAAGTACATGGAGCGCTCGTGCTGCGGAAAGGGAAATCAGGGGCCTCTGCAGATACAATCAAGCCCAAAAGGCACGACTGGAAGACAAATGAATATCATAATCCACACTGAGGGAAACAGTGAGCTCAGAAAGGACGACAGGAAAGTTTTATTTCTCTTCTGACAGCCTCACTAACTGCTACCAACCACTTGAGAGTTGGAAATTAGCAGAGTTCCTAGGTGGGACAATGGAGGTTTCCAACTACCAGAGGAGAAAGGTCTGAAATGCTTTTATGCCAGAAGCAGAAAAATACCCAGGTTTAAAAATAAGATTGAATTGTGTTTATGCCACGGTTGCTGGCTTTTGTGGCAGGTCGGACGACTTGGCAACCCAGGAGCTTTATCTCAGGTATGAATGTTCTGCTTCCCAGAAAAGGATATCAGTGCCAATCTCATGGTGCTCGCCTTGGAAAACTTAACAAAAGTGGACACTAACCTGGTTTAAACACATTTCCCTTGCCTAAGTGGCTGCATTTGCACCTACGCATTCAAACTGAGGTTCACAAGCTCTTCTAGACAGATCAGATAATTAAATTTAGATTCGATATAATTATCATTTTAACTATGCTTTCGGTTGAGGTACTGAAGGCCTGTCATAGAAACATTTCTCCAAAGCATTTTTGCTTGCCTGAGAGATGTTTTCAGGAGCAACAAAAGCAGTATTACCTTTCTCTCTTCCCATGTTATCTGTGTGCTACGCTACTGACCTAGGGAAGCGCAAAAGCTGTACTGCAAAGAAGGGGTTTTAAACAGCCTAAAGAGTTCACTTACTGCAATGCAGACTTGTCATTGAATTTGTCAGAGAGATGAACATTACCTAAGACCAGAAAGGACCTCTGCAATATGCTCTCCCTAAATGACCATCGTTATTTCACATTAATTTTGGCGCAATCCAAGGGTATCATTTAGGTTCCTCACTCCGAGCAATATTTCCCATTACTGGACAAATTCAAAACAACTTGGTGACACACAGTCATTTTGCTTGTAATCCCTTTGTTCCAAGGGAGGAGGGTTATATATCTGTCACTCCAAAAAAAAAAATAGTGTGTCTTTACTAACAGCCAGGAATTTTAATCAAACAAAGAGCATACAAAAAAAAGCCCATACATCTGACCAACAGCATCTGACACACTTAGCATGCACACATTGAACTGGAAGGCCACGGTAAGCACATCACTGGGTAGAGAGAAATTTCTTTCTGGAAAATGTAAATGCTTACTTTAGTAAAAAAAAAAAAAGTTCAGCTACATAGCCAGGTCAGTTGATATTTGTAACTTCCAGGACAAAAGTTACTCAGATTTAATACATATTTCATCCAAAAAATAAATTGCTAACTGCTATCAGCCCTTTTGATGACTATATACACCTAGCAAGAATAAATATCCAGCCCATAGATGTCAGTTGGAATTTTTTTATGTGCTCAACCATAAGGGTCAAGAGAATTCATGAAACAGTTAAAATTCAAAATCAGAAAGAGTTAAAAAAATAAGCATTTGGCCTCCTAGTGCTAATTCCCTTTTTCCTTACATTGCTCAACATCGCTCCTCAACGTGAGTTCTCATCAACAGCCCCTTCACAGTTAACATTTCATGAAATAATGCAGTTGATGCAATCAAGTCCAGCAAAACGTTTCCCTAAAGATGTTTCCATCCTTCACATTCCTTTAAGAAAGAGAAAAAGAGGAGCTCTAGCTTCCTCAATCGCTACTTAACAGCAAGAATAAACACACTGCTGCATGTTAAACCATCTCTTGATTAAAACATAAACAGAATCACTTGGGGTTTCCTTCTGGGTAGTATAACATGCCTTTGTCCAAGAGAGGGGAATAAAACCCTCAACCTGCTCATTTTTCTACATTTGACAGCGTTCCGTGCTAAACGAATGCCTTTTGAATGAAATGAGCCAAGCCGTCACCTGAAGGTTTATCATCCTGATGTGCAGGGAGGGGAAAAAATTCCCCCCAATCCAACACAGCAGAAAACCTTTCCCTGATAATGAATATTTATTCCCTTTCCCTATTCCAAGGCTCTTCTGTTTTCCATAAAGCCAAGCACCTTTTGAGCATTATTAACCCACGACGCAGCGATAGAGTTTGCCACCCTGGAACACACAGTGCCAAGAGCGAAGTATGCAAGGAATCACCCCCCCCCTTAAAAAAAAAAAAAGGAAATCACAGGAAAACAGACAGAAAACACTTGATGGAGGGGAAAGTACAGGCTGCTTCACACAGCACAGCCTGGTTTGGGGGTGCAGCCCCAGAGGGGTCGGGATTGGGTGGTGACCCTAGCTCATCCCCCTGATCCCATCCATCCCATTTATCTCATCTCATTCATCCCACTTCAGCCTGGTTTGGGGGTGCAGCCCCAGAGGAGTCAGGATGGGGTGGTGACCCTAGCTCATCTCCCTGATCCCACCCCATCCCATCCCATCCCATCCCGAGCCGGGTGCCCGGCCGCTCCGTTTCCCTTCTCCCAAACAGCTCCAGCGGGGAAACTTGGCCCGGACCCGGCGGCTCCCGGGAGGAAACCGAGCCCGAGCGCCCCCGGGGATGGAGGAGGGAGCAGGGCAGTCGGGGGGAACAACATCGGGATCGGGCTGGGGAGCGGGGGGACAGGG
>WAAB01002020.1:194596-219801 GCA_013389865.1 Piaya cayana
GGGGGGGGGGTGTGACGAGGACGAGAGCGGGCTCGGTCGGGGGGGGCACGGCGGGGACACACGCCGACACGCACCAAGCTGGCCCCCGGGCTCCTCTCCCGCCCCGGGGGGACGCTCCCCGCTGCCACCACCGACCCCGCGGCTCCATCACCTCCCGCCCCTCCAGGTCGTCGTCGTCGCCGCTGTCCCCCCCCACCTGCAGCTGCTCAGGCGGCGGCGTCCCCCGTGCCGGTGCGGCGAAGAGTCCCCTCTCCCCCTCCTGCCTCTCCGCGCCTCCTGCGCTGCCCGCAGCCGCCAGCCGGAGGGGGAGGGGGCGGCGGCGGCGGGGGGAGCACCACCAGCGGGACCGTTACGGCCGCCGACAGGACTACCGCTCCCAGCATGCCCCGCGCCCCGCCGCCGCAGCTAGGCGCCGGCAGTCCTGCGCGGGGCACGCTGGGTAATGTATTCCGCGTAGCGGGCGGGGAGGGAGACGGGGCCCGGGCGGTCGCGGGGCACGCCGGGAGTTGTAGTGCCGGCGCGCTGCCTGCTGGGAGCTGTAGTGCGGCAGGGCCCTGGGCGGGGAGGGCTGGCAGCAAGGCATGCCGGGAGTTGTAGTTCCAGGGGGTGAGGGGTGGTGCTTTGCGCGGGCATGCCGGGAGTTGTAGTCCTCGCGGGGTGCGGGGAGAGGCGAGGAGGAGGGAGCGCTGCGACCAGGCCTTGCCCCTCCCCGCTGCTTCTCCAAAACGCCTCCCGGCTGCCTGGTTTTAGGGCGGGAAAGGTGTATTCTGGGAAAGTGCTGCCCTCTAGAAAGCAGCGCATCAAATTCCCTTGGGTCTTCGCCCCAGGACTAGCGGGGGTATCCTCCCGTGGGAATCTTTCCACCCCTCTGCTCCGCCCTCGTGAGGCCCCACCTGGAGTCCTGTGTCCAGTACTGGGGCCCCCAGCATAAGGAGGTGGAGCTGTTGGAACGGGTCCAGAGGAGGCAACAAGGATGATCCGAGGGCTGGAGCACCCCTGCTGTGAGAACAGGCTGAGGGAGTTGGGGTTGTTCAACCTGGAGAAGAGAAGGCTCCGTGGAGACCTTTTAGTGAACTTCCAGTACCTGAAGTTGGGGAGGGTTTTTTTAGAAGGGCATGGAATGACAGGACGAGGGGGTATTGGCTTAAAATTAGAAAGCAGAAGATTTAGGCTGGACATAAGGAGGAATTCCTTCACGCTGAGGGCAGTGAGGCACTGGCACAGGTTGCCCAGGGAAGCTGTGGATGCTTCAGCCCTGGAGGTGTTCAAGGCCAGGTTGGTGGGACCTTGTGCATCCCGGCTTGGTGGGAAGTGTCCCTGCCCATGGTGGGTGGGTGGAACTGGATGATCTTGAAGTTCCCTTCCAACCCAAACCTTTCTGTGATTCTACAACTGACACCAGTGGGGAAGCATCCATCCTGGATCCTCAGCACACTCGCTGTTCTTTTAACTATTTTGGATTTTTGTGAAGATCCACACTGGCAATTTTTTTTCCTGAGCAGTCACAGAATTGCTAAGTTGGAAAAGACCTTTGAGATCACTGGGTCCAATCATACCTGTCCACTACTAAACCATATCCCTAAGCATGTCATCTACCCAGCTTTGCAATACCTCCTGCGATGGGGAATTGACCACCTCCCTGGGCAGCCTGTTTGATACCAAACACCTCCCTGGGGATCCAGGGAATTGGGGCGGGGGTATCCCAAGGGCGGCGAGGGTCAGACCTGAGCCACTCACTGCAGTTTCTCACCCCTCAGGCATGCTGGCATGCAGGGGAAGGGTGTTTTAAAACCATGGAAGAAGGTTGTAAAGAGACTTCTAGGAAACCCAGTGGCAGGTAAAGGTAGGGCATACAGAAAGACAAGGAACTACTGGAAAGAGTCCAGAAGAGGCCATGAAAATGATGAGGGGACTGGAGCATCTCTCTTATGAGGAAGTTCTGAGACACCTGGGTCTGTTCAGCCTTGAGAAAAGACTGAGAGGGGACCTTATGAATGCTTGTAGATATCTAAAGGGCATCTGTCAAGTGGATGGGACCAGACTCTTCTCAGTGGTGCCCAGCAACAGGACAAGAGGCAATAAGGTACAAATTGAAACACAGGAATTTCCATCTGAACATGAGGAAAAACTTTACTTTGAGGGTACCAGAGCACTGAAACAGGCTGCCTAGAAAGGTTGTGAAATTTCCTCTGGAGATATTCAAAACCAGCCTGGACACGTTCCTCTGCAACCTGATATAGGTGAACCTGCTTTAGCAGACGGGGTTAAACTGGATGATATCCAGAGGTCCCTTCCAACCCCAACCATTCTCTGTTTCTGTGAAACATGATTTCCTTGCATGTTTCTCCTGCAGAGTGGAGGATGCTGGCAGCACCAATGGGATGTGCTCGGTCCTGGTGATGCTGAGTGTTGTACAGTAAAAGGAGCTTCCATCAGATTTTAGCAGGCACTGTGAGGTTTTATCTCCCCCTACCCTGCAAGCCAGATACCGACCCATCCCAAATGCAGATTTGTTAGTAAAAGAAAGAGAAATGTTGGGGGGTCCTCATGTGTAACTCTCCCCAGGTTTAAGGACAGGGACAGAGTGCCAACCCCCCAAGACCTTCTGCCCATCTCCCTCCATAGCAAGAGATACTGGTTCCTTCTGTTGTGTCAGACAAGGGAAGAGTTTCAGAAATTCTTTGTTTCATATCCAAAACCCAAGTCTTTGGCTAGGATGAAGGAGAACTCCACTGAGAGTTCTTAATACCATGTGCCACACACTCCACAAAGCCACCACTCTGTGACAGATTGTTGTTGTATCGACCCCTCAGGGGGAGACAGAGTCCAGCTGGAGAAATAACAAACTGGAAGTTTCAAAGTCTGTCTCTTTTACTGAGCAGTACCCGATTGCTACAGAAAATTAGGGGAATCTGTGATTTAACTCCCCTGGGTAAGAGGCCGAGTCTGTTCCCACGTTGCATCCTCTCCTTTCTTCCCCCTGTGCAGCTTTGCTACCTGGAAATAACCTTCTGCCTCCTCAGGTCAGCTTTTCCACCCAGTGTGCCCCAAATTTGTCCCAGCTAGCCAAAATAAGCTTCAGATAACCCGGTTTACAAAAAAACCCATAGAATCATAGTATGGTTTGGGTTGGAAGGGACCTTAAAAATCATCCAGTTCCAACACCTCTGCCATGGAAAGGAACACATTCCACTGGATCAGGTTGCTCAAAGCCTCTTCCGACCTGGCTCTGACCACCTCCAGGGATGGGACATCCAAGACTCCTCTGGGCAACCTGTGCCTCACCACGCTCACAGGAAAAAATTTCTTCCTGATATCTAATCTAAATCTCCCCTCTTTCAGCTTAAAACCATTCCCCCTCATCTTGTCACTACACTCCCTGATAAAGAGCCCCTCCCCAGCTTTCCTGAAGGCCCCTGTTTAAGTACGGGATGGCTGCTATAACATTTCCCCAGAGCTTTCTCTTCTCCAGGCTGAACAACCCTGACTCTCAGCCTCTCGACATTATATAAACCAAGCCCCCAAATACCATGCCAGCATAGTTTTCCTCCCCAGAGGAATACAGAGCAATTTGGTTATGTTTTAATGGGACCACATTGGGTTTGCAATCCCCAGCGCCTGCCACTTCAGCCTGCCCATCATAAACACATGCGCTACTTGACGTTTGCTCCCTGGTGGGGGGTTATTTCTGCTCTTTGTTGTTGTTGCTGTTGCTTCTCTCCTCTCCCACTTGGAATAAACTTGATGTCTTATCTGCTGGCTGACCGGGGGCTGCAGCCAAGCAGAACCCATTAGTGCAGTGCTATAGATTTTCAACCCAATGAAAATCTGCTGCCATTTTAAATAGAGCATCTATTTATTTCACTCGGTGGCATGTCCTTTTGCTGTCAAGGAGACAAATTATTCCAGTCCTGTGGCAGAGCTCACAATAACAGGCCAGAAAAGCTTTGAGAACAATTTATACCAAACTGTGGCACATGTTTGCCTACGGAGGGGGAGCCTGATAGTGGTGGACAGCCCAGAGTAAATCCAAATTTCAGCCCAAACCCCTTCCAAAGGGAACTTTTTCATTAATTCATTGCAGCACAAAGCATCTGGCCCAGCCCCTGATTTCCAAATGTGCATCTCTGAAATATTTAGCTGGACTGGGATGTTTTCGTAGCCTGATAACCAGCATGAAGGGATGCACAAAGCTGTGCGAGCACGCCCCGTCTGATGGGGTGATTGCAATGTAACTCCTTTGTAATCAATCTGCGTGCTGCTGGATTAATTTAATTCCTTCTGCTGCTCACCACAGTAAAGCCAGCACGGGAGGGAGGGGATATGGAAGGGCTTTACATTGAAAAGCCTACTGGAATAGATGAGGGGTTTTTGTATTAAAGGCTGCCAAATGCTTAATAAACATCTTTATTATCAGCCCAGCCTGGACTATAAATAACCTGACTTGTATTTTAAGCCACGTAACGCCAGCCCACCACCGGGGATTGCGCTCCCGAAGTTGTCTCCAGCCGACTGTTTCCAGCGTGCAAGTGGAACCACAGGAAACATGCTGTTTCCTTCCCCAGGTGGAAAAAAAAAAAAAAAAAGGGTTTGGGAGAGGTTCTGGGCTCCCACCAAAGTCTTATCCAATAGAAACACATCCCTGCCCAGGCTGGCATCCTACCTGCTGTGGGTAACGCCTGCTCGTTTGCCTGGGCACACCCCTACATGTGCGTATGGAGAGATGCATCCAAAAAATATAGAGCTATTCCTTGCTGGCCCTTATTTTGTGGAAGAGGGGCTAGCTCTTGATCTCCCCGAATAATTCAGTCTCCCATTTTTCCCACCATTCTCTGACCCATGATTTCCAAATCTGCCTGGCAGAAGCTAGAGACCAAGGGTCACATCTCTGCTGGCTGCTAGGCTGGGGCAGGGATGCATCTGGGCTCTCTTCGACTTCTAATTTCCACATGCTTTTGCTCCCTGGAGATTTGCAAAGCCTCCAATGTTTTGAGCCCTGATAACATGCAAACAACTCCAGAAGCTTTTCCAACCCTGCAGCCTGTGAGCACGTTGCAACATGGGCCCATCTGTCTCCAGAGCTGATGATAGTTTTGCTCTTAACTCTGGCAGGAGCCAAGTCAGACTTCAATTTTACCCCAAAGGATAATTTTCACTACTCAGAATTAAATTCAGATGAGAACTTAGGTGCTTAAAATTTGGATTTAAGCTCCTGACAGCAGCATGCCTCTTCTGCTTGCTCCAGCCATATCCCATTGTGGTATTAAGCCCCTCCTCAGCCCCATTCCCAGCACTGGCTGGTGCTCTGCATTCTCCAAGCACCTCGTCTCCCCGTGTCCAGCTCTGGTCCCACCTGTGTGGGGCAGGAGACCCCCAGGCACCCATCCTCCTGCCCCCAGGGCTCCCATCTGGGCTAAGCCCTCTGGAGGTCACCCACGCGGCTGCCACCAGCACGTGGGTTGTTTATGGGCCCCCTCAGTATCCCAGTTTCTCCTGGCCGTGAGGCTGCTCCATCTCCAGATGACCAAGGGGTCTCTGGGGAGAAAGAAGGGCTTGGAGCTGCTGGATCCCAGCTCTTCGGTGGGTCACACCTGGATCATAGAATGGTTTGGGTTGGAAGGGACCTTAAAGATCATCTAATTCCAACCCCGCTGCCATGGGAAGGGACACCTCCCACCTGACCAGGCTGCCCCAAGTCCCATCCAGCCTCAAACACCTCCAGGGACGGAGCACCCGCAGCTTCCCTGGGCAACCTGTGCCAGTGCCTCACCACCCTCAGCGTGGAGAATTTCTTCCTAATCTCTAGTCTAAATCTTCCCCAATCCAGTCTAAAGCCCTTCCCCCTCATCCTATCACTCCATGTCGCTATAGCTTGATCAACCACAGGCATCGCCGGCGGCGGGCAGCTGCTTTTTTTTTTTTTTCTTCTCTTACTTCGTCGGCGGCGGGCATCTTTTTTTTTTTTTTTGGCGGGGGGGGGGATAAATCGCTCTGAAGTGCCATTTTCTCCCTGGCTGGCTCTTGGGACTGTTCCTCGCAGCCGGACTACAGCTCCCGGCGGGCGGTGCGGGCGGGCAGCGGCAGAGCCGGGCGGCGGAGCCTGCCCGCAGCGGGGACCGCGCTCGCTCCGGTGAGGGGGGTCCCGGGAGAGGGGATTGGGTAGCAGGGATGGGGGTACCGGGATGGGAATATCAGGGATTTGGGTACCAGGGATGGTGATAACAGGGATGGGATACAGGGATTTGGGTACCAGGAATGGGGTTACCAAGGATGGGATACAAGGGTATGGGTAGCAGGGATGGGGATCCAGGGATTTGGGTACCAGAGGACTGAGGCATCAAAGAATGGGGCACTGAAATTTGGGTACCAGAGGACTGAGGTAGCAAGGACAGGGTTTTTTTGGGATGTGGATGGCAGGGATAGGGGTACTTGGGCTGGAATTACCAAGATGTGGATACCAGGGACGAGGGCACTGGGATTTGGATACCAGCGAACTGGGGTAGCAAGGGTGGGGGTACTGGGGATGGGGATATCAGGGGATGGCAGTATTAGAGATGAGGGTACCAACGATTTAGGTACAGGGGATTTGGGTACCGGGAATGGGAGTACTGAGAATGGGGATACCAGGGAATGGGAGTACAGGGATTTGGGTATTGGAGATATCCAAGATGGGGGTACGGGGACTGGGGCACTAGGGGATGACAGTACTAAGGTTGTGAGTACTGGGGAAATGAAGGTACCAGGGGGTGCCGGTACTGAGGGACACTGATACCACAGGGATGCAGAATAGGGGTGCAGCAAGCTGTGGGTACAGAGGGAAGAAGATACCAGGAGCTGCGGGTAGCAGGAGTTATGGGTACGGTAAGATAAGGGTACAAGAGGCTGAAAGTACAGGGGGCTGAGGGCACCACAAGGATGCCAAGTACTGAGGGACTGGAGTCCCAGGGGGATGTGAGCACCAGAGGGCAACAGTGCGGGGGGCTGCAGGTTGTCTGGGGCTGTGATTTCTGGGGGACACAGGTACCAGGGGAACGTGGTTACCGGAGGGACACAGACAGTGGGGATGAGGTTACCAGGGTTGCAGACTCCAAAGATTCAGGTACCAAGACACAGAGGTAATGGGGGGGGGGGGTGTCTGTGGGCTGGCATGACCCCACACCTGGAGGGAACCCAGCCAGGCAGTACAGGGGTGGTGAGTTCTCACCGTCAGAGTGCTGGGGTCCCTGTTTGATGGGCAGGGTGGAGGGTGCTGTGGTTGCAGAACAGCTCCTGCTGGGCCCTAGGGTGTTAGCTCTGCTCAGGGACCTGGGGAGCGATGACTTCATGGCCTTATTAAGGACTAATTTCCATCCAGGAAGGGAAAACAAGCGTGGCTGTCATTTGCCATGGAAAGTTACCAGGGCTGTGAGGAGTTACTGCCTGTTGTCATACATGGCCCGGATTTCTCCATTTACCTCCACAGGATGATAATCCCTAAATCCCAATGAGATTAAAGGCAGAAAGAAAGGTGGCTGGAGTTCCTCCTCCCTGCCTTCGCAATGTTTCCCAGATGAGAAAATCCCACGTCTGTCAAACCCCGATTAACCTGTGCACTCAGTTCATTCCTCCTCTTCCCTCCCCCCATCCACCAAAAAAAAAAAGCGGGTGGTGGTGATGAGGGCAAATTCCCATCCCACTTCGCTCGTGAAGTCACAGGGAGGTGAGAGCTGCAGGCAACACAGGAGCTGCTATTTTAACTCTGTTATTTTTCCTGTGCCAGCAGGTCCGGAAAACCCTCCCGCAGCCATGGCACTAGTGAAGAGCGGTTGGCTTTGGCGGCAGAGTAAGTACAACTCTTGACTTCCCCCCAAATCCTGGAGAGATTTTTGGCCACAGGATGCAGGGAGGAGGGACAGGAGGGGCATGGGCCTCAACCCAGGTGGTTAATCCATGGCAGTGAGGATATCACAGCTCAGCCACTCACAGATTTACGCAAGAGGAGAGAAGGGCCTTCTGCCATGAAGAGACACACGGCTCCACATCCGAGGCTGGATCTGGTCCTGCACACACAGCAGGGCAGCACCAGGATGCCTTGATGGTTTTTTTCAGCAGCTCTTTTGAATTTAAAGCCACCTGGTCACACTGCCTTGTATGCTCATGCCAGACATGGTGCCTGGCAGGATGCAGCTGCTTTTGCAGGGGCAGCGGGATCCAGCTGCAAATTTAGGGGATGGCACTGCGTCCTGTAAGCACGCTGGCTGTATCCCACCAGGGTCCTTCACCTCTTCTCCGTCCTACCAGGCTCCATCCTGCGCCGCTGGAAGAGAAATTGGTTCGTCCTCTACCTGGATGGCAGCTTAATTTACTACCATGATGAGACGCAGCGTGACATGGACGGCCGAATCCACATCAAATACAGATGCCGGGATGTAAGGACTGGCCGTGAGTGTGGAGGTGAGCAAAGCCTGCCCTCCCCCCAAGCTCCCAGCCCCATGCCATGCAGGGCTCTTGGGGTGGCTGTACCCATTTTAATCACTACTCTGCAGGGCCGAAATGCGCTTGCACACATCTAGAACACCCCCAGAAAGTCCAGGCAGCCTAACTCACTCCTTTATAGCTCCCAGCCAGCACCAGACTGTCCCCAAGAAGATGCACACGGCATCTTTTCTTCCACTGCTTTTCCACAAGGAAGGAAGGAGAAACTCTCCTCCTGGTTTGTACTTGTTCAAAACATAATCCCACGGCCCTGACTCATCCCTCGCCGTCTCGCACAAACAAGGAGAACAAAGCAGCAGCTCAGCCCAGCTCCAGCAGCCCACGGCTGCCGCACAAAGCGCCTTTCTTGGGCTATGAGCAGCAGCAGTGAAGCCGCAATGCCACAGTGGGAGCACAAGCCCAAAGCTTTCTCCTCACTGGAGGGTCCCAACCAACCTTTGAGGCCAGGGAAGGTGCAGGTATAAACCAGACTATTAAAATTAAGATTTTCTTCTTGCTTGTGATCCAACCCCAGCTGTGAGCGTCTTGTGCTTCAACAACATCGGGGTGCCTGCTGCATTCTGGCAAATACACAGCAAGTGCAGCTCAGCCAAGATTTTTGGCAATTTTCTGTCCTCTCACTTTCCTTTTGCCACGGGGGTGGAATTTTCTGCTCGCTGGCTTCTTGCTCATGTTGACTTTTAACCTCCGAGATCCCAACCGTATCTGCAAACAGAGACAGAGCCAAAATTAAACCCAAATTGCAAGCACTGTGTCCCAGCAGTTTTTTAACAGCTGCATCCATTCACACAAGGCAGGGCTGCTCGTGCCAGGGGTACTTGGGAGCCCGTGAGTGGATGGGGAGGGTCTCTGGGGCAGCCCTCTTGTTGAAGCCAGATCCTGCCCCTTCCATTTCCAGATGTGCAGCCACCCGAGGGGAAGAGCCGCGAGTGCCTGCTGATGGTTGTGCTGAGGGATGGCTCCAAGACAACGCTGTGTGCCGAGAGCCAGGATGATGCCATGTAAGCTGAAATCCCACTGTGGCAGCACTGAAATCCCCCTCGGTGGCTTTTACAGCCAAAATATGTGAGCCTGGTGCGAGCCACAGTCAGGGGAGAGCCCCATCCCTCTCCCACCACGTGGCTAACATCCCACAGAGCCCCTGTTTTCACAATTTCATTTGCTTGCAGGGTGACAGGGACAGGCAGAGAGACTTGGTTCTCCCACTGAATAATTCAGAGCCAAAAGTAGCTATTTTTAAGCAGTCCATCTCCTGCACGGTAGGTTTCCCTCCTGAATGAACAATCACCTCTTGGCTGGACCAAGGATCACTGGGGGAGTCTTTTCATTGGTATTTGGTGAACTGTGAAAGCAAAGTCATAATCAGCCTCAGGCCATGCCTAGCAGGAGGGAACCACCCACTTTAGCACTGCTCCCCTTTTATTTATTTCTATGAAGTATTTAAAAATCAGGTTTTATAAAAATTAAAATATTTAAAACATTGAATTCCATAAAAAATAAAATGTGGAGAATCTTCAGCTGAACTTGGATGGAGATGTTCGGCTGTGGCTAAGCCGAGCTTCAGCAATTGAGCTTGTCTCTAGATGAAGGGAAATTTGTTCATTTCTTTTTTCCCCTGAATTAAATTCCATTTCTCTACCTGCTCCTGTCTTAGCTGGGGCTGTTCCCCTCCCTGTGGTGTTAGGCACCTCCCAGCACCATCCCATCCCCAGCCAGTGCTGGCTAATAGGGAATTAAGGATTAATGCCGGCCCCATGGCTTCACCCAGGTCACCATGGGGAGGGAGGAGGACGTGTGTGCCTGGCTGAGCTGCTATCTGTCCAGGCAGCCCCACGGGGACAACCCCACCCCCTCAGCACACCCCAAAACAAGGTCCCTCTGCTTTTGTTTGCAGCGCTTGGAAGATGGCAGTGCTGGAGGCTAAATCCACTCCGGTGAGGCTTCATCCTCCAAAAGAGGGGAGAGGGGCACCGTGCCAGCAGAGGCATCGGGCAGGTGTGGGTGGAGGTTACACCAACCTGAGTCCCCCCCTGGGGCTGATGCTGAGCTCAGGGTGGCCCCCCAGGACCCTGCACCCATCCGGCAGCCTCGGGGCACAGGGAGTAAAGGTCCTGGAGCCAGAGGGGGAAGAAGGTGGTGAAGCAATAGTGACAGAGCAGCCTGGTGGCAATGCCACCGACTGAAGGTGACACAGCTGAGGGTGGCACTATTTGGTGGGCTGGGGTGATAGGGGACACAGTTGAGGTGAATGGGGCAGAATTTAAGGTGGAGGGGGCATCGTTAAGGTGATGGGGAATGGTGAATGTTATAGGGAACACTGTTACGGTGACAGGGGCCAAGGTAGAGGGAATGGGGACACCTTTATCAGAAATGGTGAGCAGCATGTCCAGGGAGGTTATTCTCCCTCTGTACTCAGCACTGGTGAGACCACTCCTTGAATCCTGTGTTCAGTTCCGGGCCCCTCACCACAAGAAGGATGTTGAGGCTCTGGAGCGAGTCCAGAGAAGAGCAACAAAGCTGGTGAAGGGGCTGGAGAACAGGCCTTATGAGGAACGGCTGAGAGAGCTGGGGATGTTTAGCCTGGAGAAGAGGAGGCTGAGAGGAGACCTTATTGCTCTCTATAACTACCTNTAGATTCTGTAGGGAATGGGGACAGAGTTAAGGTGACAGGGAGACAGTTCCGGTGACCTGAGCACAAGGGGGTGATTGGGATACTTGAGAAAGGCTGTGTCCCCGTCCCCGTTCCCCCCCCTCCCTCCCCCGCCATTTTGGACAATCTGCCCCCCCCCCTTCAGCAGGGCAGGGGGACCCAAGCAATTCAGGCCCCCATCACACATGGGGAAATCAGGCAGGGCACCAGCACAGCCGCACCAGTGCTGGCCTCACCCTGCGCTCTTGCCACTACCAGGTGCATGTCTACGACCCCTACGATGATGATTACTACCAGACCGTGCCCCTTGACTCCCACCAGACCGCCTACATCAGCTCCGGTCACTACGGCCACCAGTACGGAGGTGGGTGGCCCCATCTAGAGGCAGAGGCTACATCCTGTTCCAACCCATCCCTCCTCGATGTTCATTTGATTATTACCAGCCAGGGGATCCTTAATTTGGCCAGGGGGGCTCATGGTTCTCCCCTTGTCACATGGATCCTCCCCTAAGTGATGGTTTTTGTACCTTGGGGATCAAAGTCCAGCTCCAGGAACCCCAGGGCTGAGACCTGAGAAACTCGGTGCACCAGAGCACATTGAGGATGGGGACAGTTTGCTGCTGTGCTTTGGGGTGGGGAGGGAATACTGGAGGGAGCCCTGGCCACACGGGGGACACAGGTGACAGCCAAAACCAGGGGGTACCCTCCATCCCAGGCCGATGATGCCCCTCCACTGGCATTAGGGGGTGCCAGGAGGATGGTGTCCTCTCATTCCCTCCCCCCTCCAGATCCAGAGCTCTCCCCTTTTTACCTTGCAGCTCCTGGTGTGACCCATGTTATTGTGCGCGAGGATCCCTACCGTGTCTCCGGGGACCAGATGGCCTTGGGACTGCTGGCTGGGGCCGCCACCGGCGCTGCCCTGGGCTCCTTCATGTGGATGCCATGCTGGTTTTAGCAGCCCCTGGCTGACCTCCCGCAGGATGGCCCCTGGCATGGCCCCCTTTGCCTCCCCAGCCCGATCTCACTCAGCCCTGGCTTGATACCTGCCGTGAGCCACCTTCAACCTCCCAAACCCAGCCTGCTTGGCACCCTACACCCGAGGGACCAAAGCCCAACCCCAAATCCATCCCGTATCCTCCTCCTTGCCCCAGCTTCTGCATTAAATAACCCAACTGAGACCCCCCAAAATCCACCACACAACTCCACAGTGTCTGATTCCCATCCACAAAAGGCCTGGGGAGCTGCCAGGGCTGTCGGCAGTGGGGAGGGCACAGTTCCCCACCCCAAACCTCTGCAGGGAGCTGGATGCAGAAATACCCGGGGGTTTTGGACCAAGGGGGAGAGTGGGTACGGCTCCAAGCGGCTCTTTTGGGAAGACGGTTGGGTTTTTGTGCAGCTTTGAAGCCCACAGCCCAGCTCCTCTATAAGGGTTTTTTTGGGGGTAGAAGGTCCAGCACCAGAGCTGGAGCAAGTGCTGATGCGAGAGGCAACCCCAGGGATGCTCAAGAGACAAGTCAGAGTGAAGATTAAGGGGGATTTACAGGATTTCCACTCCCTTCCAGCCTTGCACTGGTTCCCTGGGCCTGGTCAAGCTGGAGAAATGGGGCCAAACCCCAGGGAATCATGGCTAAACCACAAAGAACTGGGCTGGGAAGAGCCCTGGAAATATCACAGCTTCCCCAGCCAAGCGGCAGCCACTGTGGGAGGGTCATGCAACATCTTGAGATTCACCCTGATTTTTGGGAAGGGGGAGTATTCACCCGAGGACAAGGGCAGCTCTCCCTGAGGACCAGGCAACCTTTCTGGCAGCCAAGTTGGGATCTTCAATACAGGGATTTGGGATTGAGGGGGGAACATGGTCCCTTTGGGCAGTCCTGAGGCCAGGAGACAAGGGAGAGCTCACCTTTTTGCCTGGTGTTGGGCAGCACCAGGCAGAATTTGAGGGAAAGACGAAAGGTGCAGCTGTCCAGCATCGCCCTTAGAGGCACGATTTTATCCTGGAGACACCATCAATATTAAACAAATTCAAGAATTACAAAAAAACCCCACAGGCAGATAAAAAACCCAAACCCAATGACACCAGTGCCCCAGCCTGCTCCTGCCTGTTAAAGCCCTGGATCAGTTCATCCCTGTGCCCGATGGGGGATCAGGATATCCCAAACTACCATCCTCATCCTTCCCCAGCCTCCCTTGCCTCGCTGCTGCTCCAAACATGCTCCCATCAACTGCATTGATTTTTGGAGAAAGGGGGGGGGGAAAAAAAGCACGCTATCTGCAGTCCAATAAAAGTGGTGAAAAATGTGACCCAGCCTGTGGGTGAGTGAGGATGAGGAGGGGGCTGCTTGTCCTCACCAATCTCCAGGGGTTGGGGAGGTTTGGGTCCCATTCCAAAGCTGCGTGTGGATGTCATCAGCTCCTACCTCTGTACCCCATTTTCCTCCCCTCCCTTTCCAACTGTCAGCTCCAAGAGCAGCTGAAGGGGAGGGATGGGCTACTGGAAAGCTCAAAACACCCCTCTGCTCCTTGCAAAAACGGGACTTAAGCAGACATGGCAGCACTCAGCTGTGGTCCCCGGACTGCAGGGCCTTTGGGTCCCTGCTCCCAGCCTCTGAAGGTGGCACAATGGCCCTGAAGAGACGCTCAAGGGAAAAAGCCTCCTGAGAAATCCTGCTCACCACAGCTCCATCGCAGCACTAGAAGATACAACCATGTGCTGGCAGAACAGCTCTTTCCTTTGCATCCCGAAGGCAGAGCCTGTGGGATGAGCCATCTCCATTTGGGAAGGGACCAGCAGAGTGAAGGGCTCTGCCAGCCCTGTTTTAAGCCTCACGATGGCTTAAGTGCACCCTGGGTCTATTGAACTTCACGTCCCCAAAGCTCAGGTGGGTTTGCCCCCTGCATTTAGAAAAACTTTAGCATTTCCCAAGCCAGGGTCTCAGGCTTTCCCCCACATCCCCTCCATCGCTGCCCGTATCCCAGCATACAAACCCCAGCTTTCAAGGGGAGGAGAGAAGGATCTGGTCCCCTACACCCCTCTGCGCCCTTCTTCCTTCTCTTGTTTCCCAGCCCAGGTCCCGTGTACGGCACACTCACCTTTACGCCTCCCCACGGCACCACACGCTCTTCTGCTGCAGATCCCCAGCCCCCTGCCATTATTCCTTCTTCTCCGAGGGTGGTGGGACAGCAAAATGAAACAATAAACGTACAACTGCTTTTAGGACACACATCAGATGAGAAAAGAGCTGCAGAGGCTGAACAGCACTTGGCCCCACTCCCTCCTAGGCCCACACTTGGCCCTGGGTAACATGGAGGCTGTCGTCCTGCTTTCTGATCCATTTTTCATCATCGCCTCCGCCTCAAGCTGTCCCTGCAGGACCAGCAGACCCTCTGCAGGGCGTCCCCAACCCTGGCCACAAAGACAGGGCTTTGAGAGCAACAAAGTGGCTGAGAAGGAGCTGGGGAGCAGGACCTGCTGCAGGGCAGAGGGATGGAGCCTTCCTGCAGCAAGCGCAGCCACCTGAGGAGCGCATCCATCGCTGGTCCTCACCACAAAGTCCCGCAGTACCAGGGCAGTCTGCTTCAGCTCCCAGCTGTCGCCACCACCAATTAGCACTGATGGAGACTCCCCGGTGCCATCCCATCTGCCGGCAAGTGCAGGAAGCAGAGCAACATGTCTGGCTGCTAACGAAGCAGCCTGGGACATGAAGCCCCCGGGGTCGAGGTCAGCTCCAGTGGGGATAAAGCAGCTGAGTCTCAGCAGCACAACCTGGGGTGCAAGATGGTTTGGGCTGAGCAGGGAGGTGCAGTTGTCAGAACCAAGCAGGGGGACATCCCCATAACCCTCTTTTCTCAGGGACTTAGGCAATCTCAGGAGCTCGCAGCTCTGGGAAAAGCCAGAGCTTTTCCTAGACAAGCTCATCTTCAGCACTGGACCAGGAGCTGCTATAGCAGCATTTCATAGAATCATAGAATAACCAGGTTGGAAAAGATCCACTGGATCATCAAGTCCAACCATTCCCATCAATCACTAAACCATGTCTCTCAGCACCTTATCCACCCATCCTTAAACACCTCCAGGGAAGGTGACTCAACCACCTCCCTGGGCAGCCTGTTCCACTGCCCAATGACCCTTTTCTGTGAAAAATCTTTTCCTAATGTTCAGCCTAAACCTCCCCCAGCAGAGCTTGAGGTCATTCCCCCTTGTCCTGTCCCCTGTCACTCAAGGACCACACAACAATAATAACCCGACACATAACCCAAGAGTGAGACACAACTGGAGGTGAAAGCATCTCAAAATGCTTCACCAAGCAGCGTGACCTGGAAATCGTCACTCCTTTCCATGCCATGTCCGGCTGCTGGACTCCAAAAGCTCCTTTTCCCCAGCTCAGACAGACCCCAACACTACCCATCCCTGTGGTACCTGAACATCCCATGGCTGATCCTGCTTTTCTCCTGCTGAGCAGGGTTGTGCTGGTCTCCTGAAGATGCGGGGACACCAAGCGATCCAGGCAAGGCCACTGAGAAGGGCTGCAACAGACCAGCACGTGCCTCCAGCACCGATTCCTGGGGTCTTCACGCTGTCAGTGGGAGCAGCTGACAGCAGCCAGACCCCTCACTGGGAAGCTAAATGAAGGGGCAATTAAATAGGTTAAAAAAAAAAAATTGGAAGCATAAACAGACACCATCGACCACAAAATCACCCGTCTCAGTTTCTGCTCCACTCAGGTCTTCACCTAGAGAAGAGCCTCTGGGTTCCTGGGGGCTTCTGGGGCCAACAGGGACTGCTAGAGGGACAAGAAGTGCCGAGAAACAGAAATTACATTTGACCCGCTCCATTCCCAACAAAAATACAGACCCATGTGACACCTCTCTCCCAGCGGCAAGAGCTGCCAAAGCCCAGAACAACTCAAAAATCCCTCTGAAATGAGGATTAATGCAGCAAGATCTGCAGTAAGGACCCGGCTCAAGAGGTTCACATTCAAGCGTGCCCACAAACAGCCTTAGAAGATCAGTCCTGGAGTGTCACAGCCCAGAAGTCAGCTGGAGGCCACTTGACCCTCGGTGTGAACAAACCCCACTTCTCTGCAAACAAAGCAGCTGTGCTGCAGGCTGCAGCACCTCGGCAAGTGTCAGGATGAAACCTCAAATTCCCACCCATCCCTTTTTCCTGAGCTCAGATAAAGGCAGGAAAGGCCAATGCCAGCCCCAGGAGCACTGATAAACACCACTTTCTCCCTCCACCACCCCGTATCTGAGGGCACATAGCATCGTGGATGGACCAATTGGCTGTGGAGAGAGGATATAGCGCAATTTCAGTGCTTTAATTAGCAGTAACTTTAATCAAGCCTTTAACACAATCCTCATTCCAGACGCGCTCTCCAGGTGGCCAACAGCAAGCACTCAAAATGGTTTTAATTTATATCCTAAACCTCTGAACCAGGTGGCAAGCCTGGAAGATTCGATTCGGAAACAGTTCTCGGAGAGAGCCGCCTCCCTCCAAATGCAGCAGGCAGAGCCATGGGGGCAGCAGAAGCAGCAGCCCGAGCTGCCTCCAGCCCTGCCTTCTCCTTATCCTCCAGGGAAGGGCAGAGCTGCTCCTGTTATTACCATTCCGCTGGCGTTTAACTCCCAACACGCCTGATCCAGGCATGTACAGCATCAGTCTGGGCAGACGGTTACATTCAGTCACTGCAAGAGAGCTCAAATATTTTCTAAAACATCACGTCTGACTGGCGCACAGGACGAGGGTTGGGAAGAGAAAGGTTGGTAGAAGAGGGGAAAACAGGTCCTTTTGCATATTGATGAAAAACCAAGCCCAGCAAGCCCAGAGACCCGAGTGCAGGCAATGACAGAGCCAGAGGCGGCAGCTGAGCACCAAGATGGGAGAGGCTGGTTTGATATCTGGGTGTTTGCGGCTGCTTTCCTGACTGCGGGAGAGTTGGCAGCCTCTGCCGCAGCCACAGTGCAGGTAGCACAGCAAGAAGCAGCCTGCCCACCCCCCATTTATCTTCCCTTCAGGGATGGTACATACTCAGCATGGGAAAAGGCGCTGCTGCATCAAGCAGAGCCCTCTCACGGTCTGGTTTGCTGAGGGTTTGGATGCTGGAAGCAAAACGGACGTCATGCAGCGAGGGGATGTCACTGGCTGCTGCTGCAGCTCTGCAGACGCTGCTAGGATGCTGCAGCTCCTCCAGCCCGGCAAACTCAGCCCTGACCCTTCCAGCTGAGCAGACAAAGAAGCCACCAGCAAACACCAGCAGGAGGCACCCGCTAATCCAAACCAGACACTCCCTGTCTGACTTTATAGCTAATAAAAAACACCAAGGTTGGGAGCAAAGCAGCTGTGAGCCAGTGGCAAGGACCAGCACCCTGTGCTGGAGCCAATGGTTGCTCCAGCCCACTCCTTGCCCAGAATGAGCCCCTTCTCTCCAGTTCAGTCCAGTCCCCTTTCATAGGTGGGAAACAGGGACACCAATATTTGAGGTAACAGCCCCAAAGCTACGTAGAACGGCAGCACAAAGGTCTGGACACGAGGACTTTAGACTAACATGCTTCAGTGCTATCTAGGAGACAACACCCACTTGCATTAAGTCCAGCTCCTTCCAACCGATTAAGCCTGCACCAGCTTTTGAGAGGCACACACGCTGTTCTTGGACACATCCTCCCATTCCCTAAAGCCCTCGGGGAGCTCTCCAGGTGTGCTCCTGCCAAGGACAGGACTAGGAGATGCCAGGTAGGAGGCACAAAACCTCCCCTAGTGACAGATGCCTCTTCCAGCGACCTGTCTCCCTATAGCCTCATCAAACGGCTGTTCCCACAACACGAAATCCAGCACATCTCCATGGCTATGTCCCAGTTTGGTTGTCAAATTTCACAACCAATTTACTGACGGTCCTTTTAATACAGAAGAGCTCAAACAGGTGACAGAGGTGGCGCTGCTGGTGTTAGCAGAACGAAACCAGTTTGTTTTCCTAGAACACTAGACAAAGATAACTCCATCACAGATTATCTGGCACTGGTACTCACCTACCCATCCCCGCAGCCCTCGTCTGCCGTCTCCAGCAAGGTGGAGGCTTAAGGAGGATCCTCGTCAAGAAGGTGGGGCTGGTCCATCTGCGCTCACCAGCTGTTGGCACCCAAGGAAGCTGAAGCAGGCAGCAGTGAGGCCGCACAACGTGCCCCGATCATCTTTGCAAAAGGGAATGGGAGGAAACTGCTGGATTTCAGGAGCAAGAAAGGACCAAAACTGCAGAGGTGCAGTAGGCAGAGGACGTGCTCTCTGTACTCCGTACCACTTGTTGGTCACTGGGAACAACTGCAGACACCATACAGAACCCAAGGAACAGAAAAGCACACAACTCCACCATCTCTTCTCAAAAAAAAAGCAAGCTTAGAGCTTACTCTTGCCCTTAAAGCCTCCCACAGCACTTCAAACCCAACAAGCAGCACCAAGGAGCAGCCGCCTGATGCCCTGCACCCCATGGACCTGCACGCTGATGGACATACTTAGAGAAGAGACCCAGAGCTTTCCAATGAGACAGGTATTTATTTAGTTCAAGCGCTAAGGATTTTCGTCGTTGTTGTTGTTTCATATTATCAAACAGAGCTGAGGTACCAGTGACATTCCAACATGAAGAAAAGGAACCTTTTTCCCCTTATACAATTTCTTCAACTACTTGTATCAAGACAAAAAGTGAGTAATGGAATAGCTGCATCATGTACTGTACAACAATCAAGCCAGAGTGGGGAGGAGAAAAGAAACAGAGCAGAAACCTTCGCTGTTTACAAAATGATCATTAAAAAAGTCTGTTCCTGTGTTTCTACTGGCCATGTCGATGGAGCAAAATAAAATCAAAACCCAAAACCTGATAGATGGGTGGCACAAGGAATTAGGGTGCAAAAGTAAGACTGCATTGCTCCTTTGCTCACTTTGGAAGTGTCTTTTCTCTGGAAAACTGGTATTAGGACAGGATCCAGTCCTGTACTGAGATTAAGCACTGACTATCAGCAAGGCTGCGTGTTGTACATACCTGGCTGTCCTAAGCAGACCTCAGGGCTCTCCTGAAGGTGAGTGCCAAATAACTTAAGACTCATCCTTGCTCCTGCAGCCACCAGGCTGTGCTGAATACAGAGCTCATGGACACGCTCCTTTCTTTTTAGAGCAAGTTATAACAAACCTGCTCCCTAAGCATAGCCGCCCTCTGGAGCAGCTTCCACTGAAAGCAGCCAAGCTGCTCATCCACTGTAACGCTTACGTGCTAAGCCAGCTCCTTGCAAATGCAGTGCTTAAAGCTTGTAACTATGGGAAACATGGGGGTTTGGTTATATCAGAAGCAAAAAAGCATGTGCTTGTGGAAAACAGCCAAATGATGACCAACAGAAGTTGCATGGCGAACCAAAGGGAAGAAGGAGAAAAAAACCAACCAAAAAAATCCCCCCAAAAGCAGCAAGATGAACCATTTTTGCACAGTTAAGAACAGTACAATACAGGAAAAGTAGCCAGGTTTCCTTCCCCCCAAGAGTTTCTTTTAAATAACGAATGATCCTTTGTCACATATCATTGATGTTTATTTCAAGACATGCCACGTCAAAAAAACTCACCTTTAATATTGCATTATAAAAGCACTTTACATCTCATTCTGCCTGTAAGTTATTGTTGTGCAGAGTTGCTCTAAACCCAGGGCAAGAGCCCAGCATTCACTTCAGGAATGAAGAGTTCTAAATCTTTTATGCCCGTTTCCTGGTGAAAGCGGTGGTGAGGACAATTCCCTTTCTCTTCCCCAATTGATTATTTTAGATGGTAGAGGGGCAGAAGAGAACAAAGGAGGAGCCTGAATATTTGCTTGCAATTGTTCATTTAAGTAGCAATCGCAACACAGACTCAAGAATTCCTTCCTGCACTGTAACTCAGCCATATTCGCCCAGCAAACAATGTATTTACAATTGTGTTTATTAACTTACACAGCAACTTCACAATGACTAGTAAAGATTAAAAGGGTGCACTTCTAGTGTGTTCGATTCTGTGTTTCTCGGGTAGCTACATCTCGCAACATCAGCAAAGCTCTACACAGATTCCTCAGCAAAACAAAAAAAAAAATTACTGAAAATGGTAAAAAAATTAAGCGAAGAAATAAATATCGAAGAAAAATGGTTAATTGTAGAACTAGTTAAATAGAAAACTAAATTAACTAATTATTTAACCAAACTATACAGCTCTAGAGAACCAAACTAAACCGACTTGGAAGACCAAACATAAAAAAATGCTAAAAAATAAAGGCATAAAATCTGCATAATCATAAGTTGGTTTCCATCCTATCAAACTCCCTTCCTTTCCATCTAAAATCTCTCAACTAGATTTCTGTACGATCAAAGTAAAACACCCCTTCCCCAGTCAACGTACGACCACGCTATGGAAAACAGGGTGCCATTTCCCCTAACGCCACCCCCTCTCTCCCAGCCCTGAACCAGCCTGTGAGCACAGCATCTCCACTGGGTCATCCAGCTGCTCTTGCCCCTTTCTGCCAAATTTAAAAGGATTCAATCCGCTTCGGCAGGATTTACTGACAGTCCTGAATTCACTTAATATTTCCTCTTTTAAAAAAAAAAAAAGCCAACAAAAAAGCAAAACACTTTTTCCTCCAAACAGCAGAAACATTATGTTCCCATCTCTTGGGCAGTAAGAGTTTACTTCATTGGTGTTCTACATAAAAAGAAAAAAAAAGCTCTTAAAACTCATCTTGCACTCGAAACATATTTCCCTGTTTCCTGCAAGTGTTTTGCTAATGCACATCCACCCTTTCCTTCCCCCCAATCCTCCAGAAGCCATTCATCCCATTCAGAAAGACACTTTGTATTTCTCAGTATTTTTTCTTGGACATGTGTTCACGTTGCCTCTGTGAGAACTAAAAAATCCAGCAGCCTTTAATGGTGTCAAAACCCCCGCTAAGGTTGGTTTCCAAACATGTTTTGGGGTTTGAAAACCAGTCAGACTATCTCTGCTCAAAAGATTAAGAGCTTGGTTTTATTTTTTTATTATTGTAAGGATAAGCATTTAACCCTCAGCACATGCCACCTCCGCTTGCATTTCTGACTGCTAGAGAAATTAAAAAGGTAAGATTGCAAGCATTCTTCTGCACATACATCTTGTCTATTCAAAACTTACTCAGTTTCCATCGTTTCAAAGTGCAATATCATAACATATTAAAAAAGGAACAAATATTAAGAAATTGTACCTATTTTTTTTAAAGTTATAACTAGAATATGCTGGAATATTTTGGCTTTTTTTTTTCTTATAAATAATGAAGACACTGACATTTTCTTTGTGTGTGTGTGCTTGTGAAGCTAATAGATCATCTCCACGAGACAGCCAGCAATGATGAACTGCAATACGTTATTACTGAAAGGGGAAGGTTCAAGCCAATATTCACACTGCAGTCAATGAAGAGTAAAGGGAAGGAAAGCAGTGATGTTCTGGAGAAAGGTAGAAGCCACATGGTATTAGCAGGAACAGCCTCCTTCACTGACAGGCTGCTCTTGAGGCTTTTCCAGTTTTATGTCAATCACTGGAAGAAATAAGTTAAGGCAAATACATCCAATTCTGTTTCCCCACCAAGCACAGGCAGGGCAGGTCAGCATCTTCAGTTCAATATTTCCAAATGAAATACTAAGTTTTTTCTTTTCAAGCAGCTCTTGAAAAGACCAGCTTCAAACCAAGGTCAAGCTACAAGTTTCACAGCAGCTACTCCTGCCCTGGCATGTTCTTAAGCACCTAGCAGAAACAATGTAAAACTCTAAACCTCTATCTGTAACCAGTCTGCTCTTCCCTAGCGATCTCATGCTGCTCCAAGCAATTGCTACAGTAATTAAGATGGATACTGTAAGGTCTAATCACCGTTTTGAGAGGGAACCAGTTACAGCTTGGAAATACAGAGTTTCAAATCAATGCTAGGTTCAGTCTTCCAGCACCAGGAGCAGCCCCTCCAGCTCGTGGGCACCCAGGAGGGCTGTACCTGCTGGCTCCAAGAGGAATGAAGCACTGAAGATAGTAGAAGCCTGGAGGAAACCAGAGATGGGTTCATTTCCTTCTCAAAATCCTGCTCCTCTCCACTTCCCAGCCAACTAGCAAGCGATTCTCTCTGCTGACTCAGTCTGTGCTCAGTTCTGGGGCAGGCACAAGAGCCTCTTTGGGTTGGAATACAGATGGCAGTGTGTGCTCTGCTATGGCGCAGCACCCTCTAGCAAGGCCATTATCTTTCATGCCATGCCCCATCAGTAACCCCCTGAGTATGTGATGCTCCCTACACACCATCCTGAATTCTCCAATCGATCTCTCCTCTAGTTAAATTGCTCTGCTTACCCCACTGCTGGGCAACAAAACTCCCTGAACTCACCCCTCACAATGACAGCTGATGTCCAACAAGAACACAAAGTCACTGGAGAGCTCGCTGCTGTGAACCAGGTTGCGATAAGCAGCTCCCTTTGTGGCACTCAATTCCCAGCTGATGCCCTACAGTTACAACGTTTATGTAGCCTTTTGCAGCAGGAGCTTTGAATGCTAATCCTCAAACTCAACTCAACTCAGGGTAGTTTGGCACACGCCTCAAGTGTTTCACTTATCAGTTAACACAGAGGCAAACAGGTCACACGGCTGGTACCTTCCAGCTTATTTCTTTAGGGGGCTGAAGTTGCCTTTTACAGACCTTACGAGAAAATCAACATTAAAAGGGAAACAACGAGCAATACTTATTCTCAAATATTTGTTTCAGTAATCTAGATAAACATTTGAGAGTGAAGAGTTGCTTGAAGTAAGCCTTGCTAGTTTCATCACTGAGCAGAAGCAGCACAAGATCCTTCAACAGTCAACGTTCTGAAAAAAAAAAGCCTATGGAAAATTCCCCACCATCAATCCCAGTGCGGCTGTCTGGGAGACAATCCTATTCAACTTCTGCTATCTGCAGCCTGCAGGAAGTCAAACTCTAAGTGCCCTTATGGCACTCACATTTCGAGACTGGTGATTAAAGTCCCTGATAGGGAAACCACATTCCCAGCCACCAGTGCTTGTGCACTCTACCACCATCTTCATTAATAAAGATTGTTTCTCATTAACCTTTTGGTGACCTGCATAACAAAATATTTTTGATCAAGCAAGTCCGCATTGCACAAAGCTTGTGCCTTAACAGTTGCAATCCACAGCTCCCTAAACCCTCCTCCCCCCTATGCAGGAAGACATTCTGCAGGAGATGTAGTTTCAACACCAAGTTTGTCCCCTCCTACAGTTCCTGCAGCATCCTTCCTCTGAAACACCATTTCTCCTCCATTCACCAGCTGCCAGCTACACAATTCCTACTTCAAATGAAACTGACAACACTGGAAAAAGTTCCTCTTCTCAAAAAAAAGATCACACGCTTCTAGCATCTCATCAGCTCTTTCAATCAAGATTCAAATGCCAATGCTCTTTGCTCCCACTTGGAAGAACCCACCATGACTTTCCCCACTCTCTGTCCATTCCCCTCCTGTCTAGCGCTCCTGCTGCAGGAGGAGCTGCATACAGAGGCAGGCAACCCTCTCTCCAGCTTCTGCACTACCTTTTCTCTCTAGTCCAAGTGAGCAGAAACAGGTAGTCAAGTAAGACTGCAAGAAGCAACCTGGTTACCACAGAACTTCTTTCACCTTCGGAGTGACGATGAAAAACCACAACCACTCCTACAGTTTTCTCACAAGCCACCTAGAAAAACACCTCATGGGCTTAACAGCCCACCACAAACACATCCACTCGGCCAGGTAAGGAATTCAGATTTAGCCATACTGTTTGTTATGCAAAAAGCTTCATCCCTTTTCCATCCCTCATGCCACTACCTTTCCCTTCCCCAAAGCTGATCACTTCAGCCTTCTCCTTTCCCACACCACACAGATGCCTGCCCAGAGCTGCCCTGGGAGGTTTTGGTATCACCATCCTTGGAAACATTTAGACTTCTGAAGACGACTCTGAGAAACTGGCCTGATTTTGGAGTTAGCCCTGCTTCGAGCAGGAGGGTTGGAAAAGAGACCTGCAGAGGCCCCTTCCATCCTAGTTTACTCTAGGATTCTGCAAGTGCCATAGTTTTTTTACAGGCCTTTTTACAGCTGTTTTCTCCCACTCTATAGTCTCCCTTTTCCTCCCCACATCTAATCTGTTCAAACACCAAGTGAAGAATCTTTCTGGATCTGTTTCCACTCTTCTGCACCTTCCCACTGTCCTTACTTTTATACTACCTCATAGCCTTAAGCATCCCTACTTCCCCTGCTTAAAGGCAGGGGCCTCTACCCTTAACACCCCTACTCCCAGCTTTCTATCCCATCAAGTCTTCTTCCCGAGTACTTCAAGCTTGAACATTACTCGCCCCTATTCCCCTTTTCAGGTCTCTTTTTGGGATGTCCATAAGCAAACTAAGGGCTGCAGGAGAGCGATCACTCCCTCCTTCATCTCTGTTATTCAGGGCCTACATTTTCCTCATCCACAGTAATGCCTGGCAGCGCTTTGCCACCACTGAATCGCAGCATAAAGGATACTGTCTTCTCTACTTTTGTCTTGTGTGCTTTCCATCCCAGGCAAGGCAGCTGCCACGCGTCGGAAAAGCTGCAAAAAAAAAAAAACAACCACAGGGAACAGATCAAAACAATTGTACTTTAAATAGTGCACCCCAGTTGATACAGTTCAAACAATGATTCAATACATCCTTTGGTACTATTTACACTGCTTACACCAAAAAGCCTGACACCAAATATAACCTTTATTCTTAGGAAATGGCAAAGCACATTTTTGTTGTTATTGAAGACCAAATGTTACTGGCTACAAGCAGAAACCTTTTGCCACCTTCTCTGCAAATGTGTTCTGTTTGGAAGCCAGCACCTTCACCTCACATCTGCCACAGACCCCAGAAACTTCCCCACGTCAGGTGAGACCTTAACCTTCACTGAGTATTAGTTACACAGAGGCATGGGAATACTGATAAAGTCAAACACAACAAGCAGGATTCCATCACCAAAAGTGGCAAAACTGGTATATACAGAAGACCATCAGAAATGTAATGACATCCCCTAAG
>WAAB01002021.1:0-18677 GCA_013389865.1 Piaya cayana
CCTACCTGGCAAAACCTCCTGCTGCCTGCTCACGCTGCCCCAGAATGGGTAGAAATTGTGCTGCTAGGCAAAGGAGAGGAGAGGTGGAAAGTCACTCCCATTTATCTTCTATGTTTGAGCCAGGTGCACCTACAAAATAAACCCCAAAGGTTGCTATTCATTACTGTATTATTGCAATTGTTTGTTCTGTAATTAGTGATGATAGGTAAGCAAGCTGGAAGGAAAGCAAATAAGAAGTTAGCAAATGGAGCAACATTCCATGTGCGCAGAAAAGCAACAAAATGAGACCTGAAAATGACACTGTAGGAGTACGTTGATCTCTGCCCAGTTATTATTTCATTAGCACCTGACTTTCAGATCGAGAGCTTTGTGCCTCAGCACAGCGAGGGGATGGAGCTCCAAAACCAGCTCTGGGCTCAAGTGCCCAGTAAACCACACCAGGGTAATTGCAGGGCATTAATCAGCAGGTTCTCAGCTGATGGATTGAAATGAGAGAGGTCTTACCCCAACTCCCACGACCAACAGAAAGCAGAGTGGTTCCGACCAGCTGTCATCCCCACAGATAGTACTGGCAGCACTGAAGCTCTTGGAAGATTTGTTGTGTAATGAGTGGGGAGGTTTCCTGGGGGGAGTTTTCACTGAGAGACGGAAGATTTTTCAAGCAAACAAATCAATGTAAAAGCCCATTTCCATCACAGATTGCCTAATGTTTGAAAGCCTAAAACTCCAGATATGCAGAGGGCTTATATTTTAAAAGGTTAAAAAGTAACAAAAGAGAGAAATACAGCTTGGCTGCATTTAGGAAAGCATTAATTAGAGTTGGAAACCTTGGATGAAGCTTGTACTCCTGCTTCCACCTGCCTGGTGGCTCCGTCTGATCTTACCTGAGATGGAAAGCTAACCATGCTCGTGGTAGCCCAGCTCTCACCTCTCCAGCAGACCAGCAGCTGTGAATGGACCGTGACCTAGAATGGAGACGAGGGCTGGAGGACTATTAAACCAAACTCAAATCACACTTTTGGGTTTTGAAAGCGCTGTGTTACACACGCTGCCAGGTAATCACACCACCACCCCTCGCCGATGCCATTTCCTTGTTGCACCCACATTTCACACCGTTCTCAATCACATTGCGCGTTCCTTGGGGAGGAGATGGAGATCCCTTGTCAACATTATTTCTGCATGGAGAGATGCAGAGAGATGCTTGGGTGACTAGAAGACAGTCTGGAGGATGGACTCCGCTACAAACACTGATTTCCTATCAATTTCAGCTCCATCCTAAGCATACCTATCCTTTTACCTAGAATGCACTTCAATAGATGGCAGGTTTCTAATTGAGTTTTGTTTTTTAAATCTCCATATCTTATCTTCATCTCGAAATACTTAAACAACTTCACACCTAGTCAACTCAGGCCCTGAGGCTTCTTAAGGGCAAGGGCTGCACCCTTGAAACTTCATCGCTGCTCGGAGCTGAACAATGTGAACAATGGAGAGGTTCAACCCACGGAGGAACTTTCTTGGGCAACCGTCCCACCCCAGCGAGGTCACGGCAGCCGCACGCCTCCGCCACCCACAGATGACAGACACAGTGCTCAGATCAGCATGGAACACAGGAAAGTTCACTGGGAAGTGGAGTTTTCATGGCCTTTCACTTTCTTTCCCCTTTATTCCTGCTCCCAGCAAAGCACAAATCCCCAGTGGGCTCCAGTGCCTGATTTGACCATGACGGCAACGCTGGGGTTCAACCACTTACTTCGTTAGGGCTTGAAGAGGAGTTTCTCCTCGCTAATTACTCATCGCAAAAACAACCTCTGCAGAGTCAGCTCTGTCAATGACAGTCCTGAAGGGTTGTCAGCCCCTCCTAGGTCACCTGGTGCACAAAGCATCGTAACACATGTAAAACGTGCCAATAAAAAATAAACCATCCGAGGCCCTGGCTCTGTGGTGGGGGCCTTGTAATTAAATAACTTCAAATGAGCGGCCCAGGAATATCACACAAAGACCTGAAAAAAGCCCAACACAGTGATAAGATCACTTATTAGTGCCAAAATTTGGGTTTAATTATATATTCCTGGAGCCCTGTTCTCAAGGGAACTGCTTACACAACCACATGGTGAAACAAAAGAAGGGATTAAAACCTGTGGGAGAGAAGCTGGAGAATTTGCTCCTGATTCACAAAGAAAAGTCTCCACACATCTGACCGAAGAGGACTCCGAGATTAAAGAACCAAGGGGACTAAAAGGAAAGGATTTTCTTCTTATTTTTTTAATGATAGGGAGGTAATAAAATACTCATTATTGACCTGAAACGGAGAAGTCTGACACAGCGCCTCTCTCATTAAGAGTTAATATTCACAGTGGGGACAGGGTGCACCCAAAGGCAGCGTCCCCCTGATTCACCATCTCTCAGCTGTGTATTCATTTTTCTGGTGAGGCTCTTCAGAGATCTCCTGCCTCCACACTCTGCCTTATCCCAAATGCCAGATTCAAGCTGGTGGGACGGGGAGGTTGAGCTAAAACCAGCTCAGCTCACAGGACTGATAGGAAGGAGAAAATAGCTTTACTCCATATTTTGCAACCAAACCTCTGTGCTGTTGACAGTGTCCAGGGAGAGGAGTCCACACCTCAGCTGTCACCTCTGCTCCATCTGCCCGTGACAAAGCCTTTAATTGAGCATTTAACTACAATTACCCTCTCACTCTTGCCCACACACCGAGACTGTTTCAAAACCTTCTTGTTTTGTCCCTGGGACATTTCTCCCATTCTTTACTCCCTCTGTTAACACAGCCCAAAGTCCTCTTCAGGCTTTACATTTTCCCATCATCCTTATCACAAAGCCAGGTTATCTTGGCTTTTCTCATCCCCACTTCGTCCTGACTGACTGCTTATCCAGTGCCAGCTCCCACTGGTGGCATTGCCACTGCCCCTGCGATGGAACCTTTGTGGGTGAACACTGGCTTCTCACCCTGGTCTTCACAGGACTTGTTTCCCATTAACTCCTTAAAATAGAACCTTGACAATCACCATCTCCAAATTCATGTATCTCCACAGACTCATCAAAACCTCACACGCCCTTTTCCAACAAGACACACCAGGCTCCCACCTTGCCTCCCTGTTGGAACCCACAGTCAAAGTGATTGAGCCAGAAGGGACTTTCTTTTCCTTTCCCCTCTGCTTTGCCCAGCTCCAGCGTGACAGCAACACAAAGTGCAGTCCTCTTACCAGCCAATTACTTTGTAAAAACAGCCAGCAACAAGCACTTGAGGAAAATCGTGGAATTGCTTTGCCTTTCTTTAGGATCCCCAAACACCAAAGCTATTTCCAGAGAGGTGGTGGTGGCTCAGTGTCTGCTGCCCTCAGGAGCTGGTCCACAACATGACTGCAAGCACTTCTCTCCATGCCTGCAGCAGACGCGGCTTTCAGATCAGTGATACAGAAAAATGTTGTGAGCTTAAAATCTGAGGGCTTCTTTACCTCCAGGCTCCTGAGTCACCAAGCAGAAAGACACACAACAGGTTTTCTCCCCAACTTTGGTGGATCCTAAAGGTAAAGAGGCTCATTACAAGGAGATTTAGCCAGTAATCAATCATTCTTAAGGACCAAGCTCTCAAAGATCAGATCACAGCTCCAGAGCCCTGATACGCTGTCTGGAGGAGACGCTTGCCAGCAAGACAAGTGGAGCATCTTCTAGCAGAGTCTGGTTGCTCCACCCTTACAGGGCGAAGGCAGCTCTGGCGCTACAGAGATGATCCTCTGCCTGTCCAACATAATCCTATTCAAAGCAATCGTCTGCTAAACAACTGGAGAGAGGCCAGCCCACACGCTGCAGATCCGAACCTGAATGTTCCCACAACCTGAGGAAGGAGCTTGGGATCAGGAAATGTTTCAAAAAAAAAAAAAAGAAAGAAAAAAGAAACATCACATGAGAAGTGAGAAAAATGCTGAACAGCTCTCCGAAGGCAGTTGCCAAGCTACTGTTTATTCAAGAGGCGCATCGATGCTTTACAAAAATGCTGTTTGCATGCAGAGCAGCCAAGTGCAGTAGAGAGAGCTGAGCATGATGGGGTAAACGGGAACTGTGCTCCCATCCCTCCACTCCCAGGGGGAAGGCAACGTGTACCGACCCTTGCTCCATCGCCAACCCCACTCACCGCAGCCTCGTACCCTCCCTCGAGCCCTAAATCTAAAGCCAAGAACTGGGCCAAAGGCTCCCAGCAAGGACCCCAGTGCAGACTGACCCTGGAAATATCTCCCCAACACACCCCATCTACACGTAACCTTTGGGGAGTTGTTTGGATGTTTAAAGGAAAAATTCTGTGTTATGACAAACAGACAGTTTTCCCCATTTATTAAATGCTCATAATTTGTTTTAATGGTTTCTCTAAACAAGGAGACTTTTTTTCTCAGCTCTTTGAGCTTTTAAATGACACAACTGTTATGTTAAAAGCAAAAAGGGTGATGATTTACATTTGGAGTGGGGCGGGGGCGGCCGGGAGGCAGAGGGACAGCTGCAACCCATCGGACATGGCTCTCCTCCACACAGCTATTTTGTTTGTGCCGTTTCGGGGTCTGTCGGTGCCCTCGACGCCGGCTGCAGGCTCAGCCACCAGCACACGGGTTTAGGTGCTGCTCTGTGCCCTATGGAGCGGGTTGGGATGGATCCTGGCCTCCACAGAGCTGCAGCACACTGAGCTGGGCTTCCCTCTGCATAAAGCTCATGGAAGATGGAAAATGTGCCCTAAAACCTGAGCGAGGTTCTGGGGACCATAACCAAGCCAGCATCCTTGAATAATCCCAACAACTACATATATCTAGGATGATTCAATGGGAAAATCACTCTGGTTTCCAGCTTACAGTTCATATCAAATAGCAGTTGGCGTGCTCGGCTCCCTGCATAGGTAGCACAGCCAGTGGAGACCTTATGGAAATCAATGAATTATACAAAACAGCATTAACTGTACTTACAATGGACGTTACAGATACTGGTAGATCAGTCACAAGTGGTAAACCAAATGAACAAGCTCCACTTACTTTTTCTTTATGTATAAAATTCATCTCCTCAAAAGAAGACTCTCAGCCATTGATGATGCCAGCTGGAGAGCACCTTCCACTTAGCTCCTTCTTAACCTCTTCTCCCCGTGTCTCTGGAAATCACCCATCTCTCTGCAGCGAAAGCTGCAAAGAGGAGATAAAGTTTGGGTGTGCAAACCCCAGACATCATTTTTTTCAGGAAACATCTTTGGATAGCAAACACCTGACTCAGGATTTTCTGAAGCCGTAGAGCAGGTTGGGTTATCTGATCACCCACAGGTATTTGGGTGGCATCTGCTGTGATTATTTCCTTCATATGTGCATAATCTGCAGGAAACATGGAGCTATAGAGCCAGAGGATGGATTCCAAAGAATATACATGAAAGAAACAAAATTGCAGGCTCATTTACAGAGCAGCAAATAGGAGCCTCCGCATCTCCTAAGAGTTATAAAAATTGATGCCAGCTTGACACTCCAGACAATAAATCAAAGGATGCACGAGCTCGCTTGAGAGCCGATCGCCCTGGTCCTTGTTTTTCTCTTTCCCCTTCTGCCTCTGGTTGTTGTTTCTCAAAACTTTAAAATGTTTGTACAAACTTCCATCTTGGAAGCCAGGCAGAATAAACAAGAATATACATGAGCTGCAAGAAAAGCCAGCAGACGGGAAAGAAATTTCTCTTTTTTTTTTTCAGCTTATGGGCGTAACCGTTGTGGCTATTGAAAATACACACAAAAATATTTTTAAAACCACACACGCAGCTGTCATTAAAAATTTCTACCTATCCGTACCAGCAAGTCAGATACCCACTCAACACAATCCCAAGGAAAAGTAACATTGAACATTTATAAAATACTCAGGAACCCAACAAAGCTTTTTCTCACCCGAAAGTCATTCTCAAAATCTATTGAGGATTGGAATAAGTTGGTGAGTCAATCCAGTAATCACATCTGAACTCAGCATCTGCTTTGATGGACAAGGTTCCCTGTCAGAGAAGAGCATTCAGGTACTAAAAGGTAGAATTCACATGGAAACAAAGACCTGGAGTTGATTGGAGGTTGCCTTAGCCTCAAGAGAGTGAAGAATGGCTGAAGAAGAATTCAGGTTTGGAAAGAAGAAAAAAAAAAAAAAGAAAAAAAATCTCAAACTTCAGTAATGAATCCTGTTCCAAATCAAGGCAAAAATAAAATCTTTCCCTGAACAACTGTGAGGAAAGAAGGATGCGCTGAGGGAAACTGCTTCATACCAAGTATTTCCAGCCCAAAGCTGCAATACCAGGTGATACTTGTGTTTCTTGCTCAGGCCACACAGAGCAAGTCTGTGAACCAGGAGGTTTGGAAGAGCAGGGAAGTGCCACCCCATCAGGCTGTTTAGCTTTCTGGGGCTTGTATGCATTGGAAGAGATCTTACTCTGATCCCAAGAGACCTTTCCCAGTGCAAGCTGCATAGAAGAAATTTATTTCTTAAAACAAACAAAGAAAAACTTCCTGATTCAACTCATTACCGTGTTCCAAATTTTACAGCATCCTCATCAAAACCCCTTCCCAACCAGCTGTAGAGGTTTTGCAGGCTGTACGCAGAAATGCAACCTCTGCAAGCTGCTCAAGGTGGTCCTTCAGCCACACTGGTGATCTGCTGAGCCTCCAGAGTCCTCTGCTGCTCACCAGTATGCTTGAGTGCATCTGCAGGAGCAGTTTGTCCTGCCTCAGTTGTCCTTGGGGGTCTTTAGGAGGAACTGCGTGGATGGCTGGATTGCAACGATACGCCCAGGAGTAACCACGGGCATGGACTATAGCAGCAAGACCTCCACACTGAAAAACAGGTTGCAACCTCGTTCTTCAGAGCAGTGACCAGACCCTACTCTGCCAAAGAAATAAGGTATTTTTGCTGGGAACGTTCCCAAATCACAGCGCAAATAGGTTTTGTTTTATCCACAGAAGTATCCTAGCAGTAGACATGGTGCTTAGAGACGTGGGGTAGTGGTGGACTTGACAACGTCAGGTTTAAGATTGGACTCAATGATCTTGAAGATCCTTTCCAACATAAATGGTTCTGCGATTTTGATTTCCGGTGTATAAATCAAGAGTACTGGGTGTGCAGAAGGCTGCAACTCTATGATTTTTACCTTTTAACACAGGAGAACATCACCAGACCTCTGCTCTTACATCTTCATTCTTCTTCCTGACAATATAACATGGAAAGACCATTCACGTGGCTGAGAATCACAACCAAAACCAAAAATCAGCTCCTTTGCCAGCACCTGTTTGGACAATTCCAGCACCATTAGCTCCATTTGAAGCACAGTGGGTAATCTTGGCCCTGCTGATTGGTGGAAACGTTACCTTTGGTTTCAACAGGGCCAGGTTTTCACTCATCTTACACAACTCAGTTGCTTCATACCTGATCTTCCACCCACTCACAGAATCCAGATGGTCATGAATGTCACTGCTAAAGACAATTCACCTCTTTTCCTAGCAGACAACCTGTGATAGACACAGATTGAAAAATTGAGTCACTGCACCATGGATGCACCATCCTTCAGCAAGATTAAACTCACTTTATAGTAGTCAGGAGAAAATCTACATCAGACCAACTTTTGGTAGCTTATAAACGAACCAAAGCAGAGATGCTCGGTGCTTCTCAGAAGAAAGAGAGTCTTTTATAATACTACAGGCGCCTATCAGTAGTTAAACTGGAATCAAAGCTAATCCCTGGATTTCTAGCCTCACACGGCTATTAGGACAGACATTAAAGTTTAATAGAGCAGGCTGCATGTGTTACAGCTGGAGTGACAAGGATTAGCATTTCAAATTATGAGTTGTGATTGCATCCAGTTTTGAGTTTCCCGTAAATTATGAGATAGCAGAAGAGATAAAAGCAGCGCAATGGGAAAGCCAAAAAATCAACGTGTGGGCAAGAAAACGGTATTTTAGCCAGTGGCCAAGAAGGCAAATATAGATTACAAGCGTCTTGGAAATTAAATCGAGTACTTTGCAGTAAAGCTATTGCTGCACATGCACAAAATATCCATTTTTGCTGAAATAAGAGACACCATTTCAAGAGAACCAGTTTGGGATATGGGATACTTTTAGTCGTAGCTCTGCTGCTGTCTCACACAGGCTTAGGGACGTGACCCTTTAGGATGCAGGTTCCCAAGGGGTTGCCAGGAGTTCTGTGTCCTGGTCACTTGGGCTTTCCCAGGCCGTGAGCATAACCCCACAAGTTTCCCTAAAAACCTGAAACTTCAATGAGGCGCCTATGAAAATAAGAACAAGATTTCCGTGTTGCCCATACGCAGCGTATGGCTCGTGCTACGGCTGATAGCTGGACTCATTACACCTGAATTGAGGACGCTTCCCTTCTAAAGCAAATCAGTGTTTAATAATAAACTAGTAATTGCACAAACAAATAAAGATTAATCAATACCGCAGACCTCCGAGTCAAGGATTGGCCCCTCCTCTGTGTTTGGACAATGGAATTCCAGACCTAATTGTGGCCTTCGGGCGCATTAGCAAGTGCAGTAAACCCAGCCACGTTTTCTTGTGGTGATCTTCCCATTCCAAGCCTCACATTACCTTCAAATGCTTTTGGAAANAAAAAAAAAAAAAAAAAAAAAAAAAAAAAAATTCAAGGATCCAAATTTATTTCCTGCTAAGAAAATGTTGCATGACTTTTGGCTGGCTCACACTTCACATTTGAGTAGCCTCATAGAGAAATTCTCTATTCAGACATGAACACAAAAAAAAAAATTACAACCCAGCAGTGAAAGATTCAGGCTGAAAGCCTAAATCAATCTGTAGTGCAACTGCACTGTCTTCCTGAGCTTTCTATTCATACCTGCTAGATGGGATGCAAAGGTTTCCATCAATTCTAGAAGCGGATCTCAAAAATGACACTGGGCTGGTTGTGTCACTAGTGGTCTTTGTGATGACATCACCTCTCTGGTGCTTGTTCACTAATGCTCTCCTAATCCTGGCAACAGGTCGGCTCAGCGAGCAAGCGGGGAAAAAGGCAGAGGATGCTTCTAGCCAAAACCAGTTTCATCCCCATTCCCTCTCCCCAAGCTTTTCCAAGCGTTAAAAGCTGGGACTAAAACCTTGCATCAGAAGTCATTAAAATAAAATTATGAAGGCAGTTTTTAAAGTTAGACTGAAAAAAAATAATATTCAGAGAACTTACAGATCCTGGAATAGTTTGGGTTGGAAGGGACCTTAAAGATCACCCAGTTCCAAGCCCCCACTGGGCAGGGACGCCTCCCATTGGAATGCCAGATGCCAGAGACTAAACACCAGGAGTCGTAAATTTGCCTTCAAGCAAGTGGAGGTTCACTGGCTGCTGCAACCAACACCTCCAGCTTCCTTTGGGTCAAGCACATCTACGCTCATTCCACACTTTTGAAAACCACTCCATTTGCAGAGCTGACTCAGTATTTATTAGGATAACCCGGGCGAGACAGCCAAATTTAGCTGTTTGGGACTAATTTGTCTGCTCTGTGATCAAAGATGTTTAGATGTCACTATGCCTTTGGAACATTATTATCTTTGGGACAAGAAGATAAATGTCACAGATGCCAAGTTGTTGGATGATTTAATGGTTAAATTCAAATTTTTTTTTTTCTCCACCCATTCCACAAGATTTTTGGATTTCCTCCAAGCTGAGTTCGTTCCAAAGTGTTTCCTCGTTTTAGTTCTGTCCTTCTGCAGAGGGCTGCACATCCCAAAACCATAACAGAGGGTTTGGCAAATATCACTCTCCTTGTTTAACACTTCTTCCAGAAACTCTAGGCCAGTTCTGACTACACACAGTGTGTTTATGCAAACATATTTTACTGAGAAACTTGAAAACATTCATGTATTTTCCCTTTGTCAGTTCCACATTTTCCAGTACCTTCCTGGACACATTTCATGTTTTTGAAAAGAGAGAGGAAAAAAAAATACCCAGTAAAAAATAATACTTATTACCTGACAAATTAGTTGTCTGGAAAGCTGTCCTGAGCCGCAGTCTGTCCCCCTACACTGCGCCAGGATGGAGCAGCTTCTCTCGTCCCATCAGCAGGTTCAGGATGATACCACACAGTATTTTGGAAAAGGAAAAAAAAAAAAAAAATCACACTATATAAAGTTATTTTTGCTTTGGAGCTTTTATTGGTCTGTAAAATATTTTTACATTTATTACGCTTTTAATGAGAACTCCTAGAATCGAGGTTGGTGTAAATAATGAAAACAACACTAGTAAATGTCCCCATAAACCTCGCACCAACCCTTTGATGCTAATTTGCAGGCCTGATGTTCCTTCCCTCCTCCCCACTGCCCTCTGCGACAGAGGCAATGGAACTCAGAAATGCAAGAGATCTAAGAGGAAAGGCATCCTGCAGGTTTGCAGCTCCCCACCCCGGTGCTGCTGTGGCTGTGGGAGAGAAGAATAGCCGAGGCTCAACAGGGACCGATGTTTCCATCCCAGCATCCATCGGATGCATGGACTGCAGCATCGCTCCATCCCAGGCAGCCTGGAGACATGGACCTCTGGTCCCTGCAGTGGTGGACGCAGGGTTCTCAGCATTCTGGGAAGCTGGAAGTCATTTAACATCCTTAGAAAGGTCAGAAACTCTTGGAAGCACCTTTACAGTTCCTGGAGGATTGGGCGCTCCGGATTCTTTCTGCGGGTGGGACCTGGAGATGCCACCAGACAACCATTCAAAGAAACTGTTTTGCTCAAAAAGTTCAGTTGGTGCAGCCACAAAATGCAGAGTGTGATCATTCTGCATCTCCTTCCACCTCAGACTGCAGGCGTTCCTCCAAACAGCTGCAAATTAGCTGAGTACCTCCAGGCTTCCAGATCATGATGACACAGGACAGAATGAGAGCACAGTCACATTATGGATTGAGCCCAGAAAACACCTTGAGTGACCAGGATACAGGGCTGGACCCCAAACTGATTTCAGGTCCTGTGCTCAACCCCTCAGGCCATATTATTTCCTTTGCTCTCTCCTAGAAGCCTGACTACAACGTTGCTGTATTTTCCTTTCGTTCCAAGAGCAAGAAGGGCAAGCAGCACCTCCAGCCCCGCTGACGAAACGCAGATCAGCACGATATGGCAGCACATGATGCACAACGTGCTGCTGTGTTTGGGGTAGGAGCGTGGGCTGCATCGAACTCTGTATGATTTGTTTTCTGTCTGGTGCGCTCTCCCAGCTGGGTTTGACACTGCACTGTGGACCTTCCCTTCGGCACCTCCAACTCGGACCACATGGATTAATTTTACCACAAGGAATAACGGCACCCAAAAACCTTTGGAGACAGCATCCTTCCCCCCCCCCCCCCACCGTGGGACGTCCTTCCTGAAGCCAAAGATGAATCCAGCACTATTCCTTCAGCCTCAACCCCCACTCTGTGCCCAGATGGTTGGAAATAGCTGACTACAGGCAACTGCAACCCAAATTCCAGTTGCTACAAGAACTATCATTTCTGTGCACTATCAGTTACGACCAGCACATCGGATTTTCCTCTGCTATATAATCCTCTCGATTCCAGGGCCAGATCCCATAAAAATTCCTTCCAGTATCTACATCAGAGAAACTTACTCAAACCTTAACAAATCACTTTTTGCAGGGCTTACCAGCCCTGCCTGCTGCAGAAGGCTGCACTCCCTCCAGGTTGGGTCAGTATAATTTGCCTTCTTGACTTTCCCTGTGACATTTCAATCGAAGATCTCTCTCTTCAATTCCTTTCCTGAAATACTCATGCCAGTATAACACTAGTTTGATGAAAATAGATGCATCTCACCTGGAATCAGCAAGATCTTACTAGGAAGTGAAAATGACCAGACTCATTTCATATTTCATTTTTGATTTGACGACCCTCCCAGCCAGGAATAATCCTTTCAGTCTCTCATTTATGACCTTTGCCAAGTGTCACGTAATAAAGGAAAAAGTATAAAAAGCTATGATAATGCATCATGATGTGGCATTATTTGATGATAATTAAATAGATTTAAAAAAAAAAAAACAAACACAAAGAGGAGTATCAAGTATACAATCATTGAACGTCGTCCTTTACACCCTCAGTAAAGTGAAAAAAAAAAAANCTGTTTGGATTTTTCAGTGCAAAAAATACCCTTCGGTATTGTTTTACCGAACGTCGATCATCAAGAAAGCGGCATTCCCACAACCCAAGGCAGCAGGCATTGCAAAATGCAAATGGGTTTCACGTTGCCTGGCCCTAACCCAGCCGGAGTGGGCCAGTGGCGAGGAGAGAGCCTTTCCCTCACCAGATGTGTCCAATAAGGGGCAACGTAAAACTCAGCCTTGGTGGGATCCAGCTTTACCCTTAAGCAGTGGCAACGTTAACCGTCGGGCTCAACTTCTACGATGGGAATGCTGCTGCTCTTGCCACATAAATCAAACCCGGCTGAGAGATCAAAAACTTCAGCAGAACCAGATGGCTGCATATGGGGCAGATAATGCAAGTGTTAACTGTGCATGCAGCCTCTCTTCCAGGAGCAGAGAGAGGAGAAAGAGCTTCTCTTCCCGCAGCTTGCATTGTCTGTAGGAACTACCACAGGTTAGAAGTTGCATGCAACAATTAACTAGGTAAGGGCTTGCACTGTGAGCACGGAGGAATGAGTATTTCACACTCAAGATCTACAAATATCTGCCCAAACAGCTCAGAAAGATCCTTTCCTTGCACGTTTCCAGCATAAAAAATGCTCCAGAAAAGCACTGGATCCCGCAACAACCCTATTCCCATGGTGCTTTTAAGAAGCCTCTGGCTAATCCTCCGTGTTATGGGAGACCAGGCAAAAGCTTGTACCTTCAGGAACGTTCAGATTCCTAATTCTCAGGGCTGGTGCCTGTCTCCTAGAGCCTGGGCATCCATCCTGCTCATTTCTAGGAGAAGAACTGTGACACAGAATGCGAATAACCAATTATCATAAAAGCAATAAATCAAGAGACAGTCAGGTAACGTAAGCATGTGAACCAGCAGGTAGCTTTTAGATGGCAGGTTGATCGGGTCATATTTCCTCTACCTGGCAAGGGCCTTGACACGCTGGTGGACCCCAGGGGTACCAGGGAAGGTACAATCAGCTCAAAAAGACGTGTCTGTGCTCCGTGCCCAGTGTCCCTGGTGCTGTGCCACTGCTGACCCAGCACAGCGTGGATAGGCTGGGTGCTTACTCTGGGTCACGCACCCTGAAAAACACACACATTTGAGAGTACGATGCCAAGACCTGTTCCTCCCCTCCCTGGATGCGTCTTTCTTTTGCTTCTGATCCATAGAAAGGAACGAGCGAGGGCTTGCTGCTGACACGGTGATGGATTGCTCCAGGGAGAAGCTGCTGAGAGATCCGAGTGACAACCTCCCAGGATGGAGAGCTAACAGCAAACTGTCCCATTCGCCAGGCTCCACGGCTAAAGAGATGGAGCTGCAGCGCACAGCATGGGCTACTTACAGGCAGTTTGGTTTCTGTAGCCTCAGACCACAGGAAACATTTTCTTGGAAAAGGGTGACCCATGTTGAGCTCCTCTACCTACTCTTCTGTTCAGAGCGACCACGAGGAGGGACGTGAGTGCTTTGCACAGCACAAACTCATAAGAGGGAGGCAACGAGCAAACTGGCATAAGCAGTGGTTGTTCTCTCAAAGATGGGTTGCAGGAGCTCGCACTCCCTTGTGATTGCTTTAAAGAGCTGGCGGTGTCCAATTCGCTGGGTACCAAACACTATCCAGCCTGTTTTCATAAATAAATATGAGCATCATCCTTAAGGAACAGCCGAGCATTCACAGAGAGCGTGGGGATGGCATTGATTTAATAACAGTTGAAATTCCAATTCAGATTGATTTCCATTCAACATGCCAAGGGGTTTTCTTTTTACTGTTTTGTTCCTGAAAAAAGATCTCCTCTTTGCCATGCGAGCTCTAAGAAAATTCACCACTAAACCCAAGAACAAAGAATAACTGTGCTTCAAAGTTATTTACTTCACGTTTCATTGCAGAGCTATTTAACTTGTTATACACAGGAAATTGCTTCAAACGTTATTTCTTTCGTACCACTTTCTTCTGAGGACTGTTGAAGTCACATTAGCAAAGCAGAACACGCTTTCAGAATGAGGGGTCTTCTCTAACTCTTGGGCAATGCTAAAAAGGAAAAATCAAGTAAATTGATGTGTACTCTTTCCCTCAGCCCATGTGTGAGCAGAGAACCCATACGAGCACCTCCACCACTCAGGATGCCCAGCCTGCATGTTCCCATTCCTGGAAAAGCATCTTGATTATTTGCCCACTTTCTATCCATCAACTACAGAAAAAAAAAGCCAGGATTTGAATACGAAGCTCTCTGAGATCTTGGAGAGCTAGTGTTTGCTCAGGAANTCCAGTACTTAAAGGGGACCTACAAGAAAACTGGGAAGGAGTTTTTTTATCAAGCTGTGTAGCGATAGGATGACGGATAATGGTTTTCAGCTGAAAGAAGGGAAATTTAGATTAGCTATTAGGAAGAAGTGTTTTCACGCGAGGAGGCCCTGGCCCAGGTTGCCCAGAGCAGGGGTGGCTGCCCCATCCCTGGAGGGGTTCAAGGCCAGGCTGGATGGGGCTTGGAGCCCCTGATCCAGTGGGAGGTGTCTCTGCCCATGGCAGGGGTGGAACTGGATGACCTTTAAAGTCCCTTCCAATCCAAACCATTCTATGATCCTAGGAGACACAGGGAATGGCACTTAGAGTGCTGCAGCACCACTATCCCTCCCTTGCTTCCCAGTAGAGCTGCCCAGGAGGAAAGCTGCTCTGTGGGGTCACCCAACCTGTTTCTGGGTGTAGATGGCATTTTTCTGTCCAAAAAGGAGTGGGTTTGGTTTTATTCTTGATCTCGTGGCAAGGAGCACATGCCATTTACCACTCAGCACTAAAGGCAAGCCTGGCACACAGTACAGCTATGGTCTAACAGCTTGTTGAGAGAAAGAGGTTCCTGGAATAGAAATGCCCCCGCGTTTCTTACCTTGCTATTCAACAAAGTTTTCTGATTCATGCTTAATTCAACTCTGCTGGCACTCCTCAAAGCCGCGTTATCTTCAGGGCATATTCCTTAGTGCACCGTTGCCGTCTAAAAGCCCGAGTGCCCTGCCCCAGCAGCTTTTCTTCCCAGTCTCTTTGCAAACACTTGCCATATATCACTCATAACGCTCATAACAAATTGTGCTCGTTTCTCAAACCGCTGCCAAAGTCATCTGCAGGGGAACTCCAGGCAGGCAGGTACAGGAACGCATCGTAGCTTCCTCTTCGAGCGGAGTTTCTTCGGTGACTCTTCTCTACCAAGTGTCATCTGCCGCATCTTGTCTTGGATTTTCAGGAAGGCTCTTTGCTCCAAGTCACGTTGCGTGTCCATATGGTACAAATATACCCAGTGGGAAACAATAACGTATCTTAATTACTGTTGCCATCACTTTAGGAGAAGACAGAGAGCTTTATGGTAAGATCCCATTACAGCATTAAACACAGATAGCTCCTGTATAGCAGGAAAGGAAGAGAATATGGGGAGAACCAAGTCATTTAATTGAAAATGCGTTATCTGATTGAAAAAATATGTTTCTGAGGCAGCTCTTTGCACACAGGTTAAGTTAATGAAAAGAAGGCTCCCAGTGTACATGTGTGACTCTTTAGGCGACAGTAATCAAGCCGGGGTGCATTTCCTGGGGATTGGGAGCCAGCTGAGAGGAGCTGACGTGCCTCGGGTCATTAAGCGCAGCCAGCCAGTTATCGACTGCACCAGTGTTGTTACTGCTAATATCCCCAAATGGAAAAAAAAAAAAAAAAAACACCTTGTCAAGCTCAAAGGGGGAGAGTCCCAGGGATTTTGCTCCTTAAGTATGATTTACAGAGTTCCAGGGATGTCAGGGACCTGCATTCAAACCTGAGTGACAGTCAATCATCTCAGCAATGCTGCGTGCATCACGTGGCGTTGACACAATCTGCAAAGCCGGGGTTTGAACTAAAATAGCAGTTTGCCAAACTCAGGGATCCCCGGACATCATTTTCTTTCCCTGTGGCCACTGAAAAGTGTGTTTGCTCTCACCGTCCTTCAGCCAGAATGACGGGCTTTGTTCATCCCTGAGTTCGTTCCCTTAAAGAACGCTTTAAGAGCCTTCGGAATAGCTCAGGAGAGGCAACTGCTAATTTAACTATGCTTTTTTAGTAAATACCAGAGCAAATAGACATAAATGTGCAGTGTTTAAATAGCAACACCCCTAAGGCATAAGTAAATCATCTTCATCCTCTTTTAACTAAATGGTTTCTGAGGGGTAGGGAGGGTTTTGCGCATAAATATGCATCGTAAGAAATATTCAGCAGAACCCTTTGAATGTACGTCCTGCTTATGCAAAGAGGAAAAGGAGTCTTCCAATTCCCAAGACTTTCAGAGACGAGAGGGAGGGCGAGCAGGGAGCCTGCACGGTAGGAAAGCTGCACTTCACACAGAAAATAGATGTTCTTGTTGGTCCTACTGAGATAAGGGGATCTGTGAGGTACAAAGCGCAGCGAGAAGCCTCCTCAGCACTTTGTGCACCTCTGCAAGGCTGCTGCCGCCAGCAAGCTGTGCCCAATCTGCAGGTGATATCAGCACATGTAGTCCCCATCTATCAGTGTGAAATCTAATGTGATTCACAGCCCAAACATCGCTCCTCGGGCTATAATTAAGTAGAAGTCTTGTTGCTCATTTGCAATCTCATTTAAGATGGGGGATGATGAGATTGGGGTTGGACTTTTAAAGTGGCTTTGATGGGAGCATATTTGCACCACTTAATCGCATCCAAAAACTGCAGAAGCAGCTTCTTAATGATGCAAGGCCATTTACACCAAGCCTTATTCTTCTTTTACCACGTTTGAATTTATCTCCAACAAAGTAAAGTGGTGATTCACAAACAAAATGATAATGACTAACACTTAATAAATCCATTTGATCCTTCAGTCTCCCCAAGCGTTTTCCTCACTCCCACCACTCCCAGCCCAAACTCCCGATGCACAAAGAGGCGCAGGCACCTATCGCCGTGCAGAGCGTTGCTGGCGCCGCCCTGTGATCCAGCTCCGGACTTGGGCATCTCCAGTGGAAAGGTCTCCAAACATCTGCAGAAGGTTTTCCCCAGCTCTTCGAAGTCTCTGTTGTTAGCCCTGGCACTTGCCTGGAGAAGCTTGTTGGGGAAGCGGTGAGGTTTCAGAGGAAGATGTTGATGGGGATAGAACCCAGGTTCTCTATCACCAAGCCACATTTATATCCTCTGGAGAAGGCTTTCTCTGTAGATGGTGGACAGACCCCTCTCCAGAGAACCAACCCGCTGTTGCAGGATGGTCCATCAGCCTGTACCTGCAGGGGGACCAATAGGGACTGAGTGTGATGAGCTGGAAGCTCACCCTTGTGTGAACCCTGAGTCTAAGGGCACTGGTTTCTCTCTGCTTAAATTAACAAACAGCACTAATCACTGGAGCTCAGGGTGGGGGCTGTTAAGAGATGCTGAGCCCCCAGTGGACTGTGAGGTGCGCAAATTCAGAGAGTGGCAAGAATAAATGAAGAGTACATCTCAACAGAAAAAGAGAAGCATTCTGATACCCCATCAAGCCTGAAACTCTTCATAAACATAAAGGGCGGGCAGAGATGTAAAATGTTGGTGCAAGCAAAAAGAAAGGGAGGTGGAAGGCAGCTCTGGCTTGGACAATCCCTAGCTCCAGAGTGTTCTGTGTTTACCAGGACTTCTAGTTGGGTCTCTAACTGTGTACCTCAAAATCTGAGTGCAGCCTGGTGGCCCCTCGAAACTCCTGGCATGAATTATCTGGCCTACAGGAAAGCCTGCTGATAAATCAGTCACCGAAACCCCTTTTCTTTCTGGAGTTCAGTAATTGTTACAGTTTCTCACTGTGCCCATGAGGGCTGGCTTTCTCATTAGCATCTCGGTGAGCCAAAAGATGTGTAAACAGGTGTAGCTACAGAATTTCCTACTGGGTACACATCTGAGGAGGCTCCAGAGCATAAATTACTCTTTCCGAAGTCAGTTTTAAATCATGCTCACTAACAGCCATCTCCTGCCCTTGATCATTGCTCCTAGGATGGCGATAGGGGTTTCACATATGGTTTGAGTGAAGCGTGAGGCCTTCAATCGCTCCACATCCACCTGTTTCAGATTGTGTCATAGGTATGTGCTTAAGCATTTCATTAACATTTCCCTTTTTTTTTTAATGTTAAACCCAAGCCATGCAACCTCTGCACACGCGGCTGGAAGTTTGCAGCAGAAATGCAACCTGCTGAATTTTCATAGAATCATAGAATCACCAGGTTGGAAGAGACCCACCAGATCATCAAGTCCAACCATTCCCATCAAAAACTAAACCATGTCCCTCAGCATTGAGTCCACCCATGCCTTAAACCCCTCCAGGGAAGGTGAATCAACCACCTCCCTGTTCATCCTGTTCCANGTGCAAAGCCTGCAGGCCTCCAAGGCAGCTCCTCAATATTTCTGCTGAGAACTGGATGGTTTGTCTCGTTCACATGAAATGGGAACTCTATGGACACGTAACCTGGGAAGCTTTGAAAATCCAGCCTGAAATGTAGAGCTCTGGGGTGTCACAGCTGAAACGCACGCTGCTCAAGGCTCTCAGCTGCATTCAATCTTCATTTCTCC
>WAAB01002021.1:18835-40100 GCA_013389865.1 Piaya cayana
CCAAACATGTGTTTTTCTTTATGGTGCTTTCTTTTTAAGGTATCTCCTGTCAGCAATGTCATGATGGGAATTCTCAGTGGAAGCCTGTGCAAAACTGTATTTCTGTCGTTACCTCGTGGCTTGCACAGAGCGTGTTAGAGCAGCTGAGGACAGAAATGTGTAAAAAATTATTTGCAAGGGGTAAAAAAAAAAAAAAAAGAGAAAAGTCGGCTCGACGGGACATGGAAACCTCAGCACAGCCTGGGAAGAGTAAAATCCTGTGCAAAAAAAAAAAAAAAAAGAAAGAAGGAAAATGCATCAGTGGTTCAGGGTGAAGCACGAGCACCAGGTCGTTCTGGAGGGAAGCCTGGAGGCTGCATGGCCATTTTCATGCTTAGGTATTTTAAAGCAAGACAAACATCTGCACACTGCTGCCTGCCTTCCATGGGAAAACATGACAGCAATGACATGAGCTATTCGAGGGCCTTAAACCCGACTGAGAGAAACCTTGACATTCAGCCTCCTCAGGTCTGGGCTTGGAGCAGCACGTGTTTCTCAGCCATTTCCTCCATGAGGTGTTTTTTTTTCTGTGCTGTTTTTCAATGTTGCTACAATACCACCTGCTATTTTATTTTAGCTGCAAAATCTGGTGCGTTCAAGTCCATCTCCAGCCCTCCGTGGCATCCAGTTATGTATCCAATCTCCTTTCCATTCCTCAAACCGGGCTGTTGCCCCTTTATCTGTTATTCTTACCTCATCTGTTGAACAAATGTCACAGCCACAGTTATTAGAAATATTTGAACCTGACAGCTGCAAGTACTCAAAGGCAACTCTACGTGCACAGGACTATAATTAGGTGGAGCATTTAATTTTGGTTTTTAAATCGCTGGGATCCAGTATTGGAATCTCTGCAGACATAGACAATCAATACAGACAAGTGTGACTTAGCAGGCTTTACGGTCATTTATTTTCTGTGTATGTAAGGATAACTAATACGCCCTGCCTACAATGACTTATATTGTGTTGCGGGAGAAGGGTTTTGGCCTCACTAAACCTCTGACCATGACACAGCTACTCATGCCAGCTTTAGCAGCGATACCACACTGACTGCAGCAGTCAGAAGCTGCCCCTTAGTGAGCAGAGGCTACAGCTTCAGGCTGAAAAAAAATAGCGCGTGATAATTACTTAGCGATCGCTGCAGGGTGCATTAAAAGCATCAGCTAGAATTTCTAATGTAGCTTGAAGCATCTCTGTCTCTCACAACTCGTGTATTATGGAGGGAAAGTCAAGAGACAGAAGATATTTGGTTTGCTCAAAGCCAGGATCAGGGATGAGGTTAGCGTCTACAAGCCCCAGCCTCACATCTCACTACTCAAAGCGGTTGGGTCTCCTTGGTGTTTGCGGTAAATTAAAAATTCTCATTTATTGTGCCTCCTGCGGTCTGATTTCTCTGCTGAGATGCAGCCTCCTCCAGAGCTTCAGACCACCAACCCGCCACCCTCTCCACACACGATAATTCTGGGGAATATTTTATCTACCCTTCTGCCATGGTCAAAGAAGAGGAGAAATGCTCAGAGAAGAACCTCTCCAAACAGTCCATGCTCAGACCATCCAGATCAAACACACCAAGAATCCCCAGTTTCCTCTCCCAGTTCAGCAGGTTCTTATCTTTGCTGTTTTCCCAGGAATCCATTCAGAGCTGGGACCTCACAAGCAAATATCTGATCATCTCTCCTTCCACTTTCCTGACTGACGTAGCTGCACGTGTTGTGTAACGTTACTTTGGGTTTCTAATTGCGAGATTAATTAGTTTATTTGAAGAGAATCCATTTGAAGTAATAAAAGAAAGAAGGCGAAGAAGCAGCAACATATAAAATCATTATACTCTAGTAGTTTTATTGATATGGATTAGGAGAAATAGCTGGAAGACAGAGAAAGAATCATATTTAGCCCAGGTAATAAAACTATATGAGCTGCCATTTTCATAATGTTAAACAAGACCTGAGGGAAGCTTAACTTGAAAGATTACACAGGTGGATTCTTTTCCTTTGGAGAACATGAAAGATTATTGTAAATGTCTTTTTACACAGCCCGTCTTTTCAAACACAGTCACAAGATATTAGCCAAACGGTGATTTTCCACGAAGTGGCCTGACCCGCGCTGCTTTAAACGGGACACGGGGATGGTGTTTTGGCTCGTCGTAAGCCCGAAGGTGGTTGCGTTGCCCCAGCTCCTTCCCACGTGCCGCCGTCCCGCTCCCCCACAGCTCAGGCACCGCAGAGCCTGGGGATAAATACGCAACATTTTATGGGGATATTAAAGCGTGTCATGTACCTACTGATCTGGGAACAGACATGTGGGCTTTGCAGGCAGGTAATGCCTTCTGGGCAGGGTTCTTTCTTCTCCTGAAAAAGGGAGCACCTACGAGCAAGGTACAAATGAGAAGGAGAAAGCAGCCCCCCCCCATGCGCTCCCAACACAAGCTGTCGCTGCCTATGGTGGTTTTAATTCCTTTAAAAAAAGCTGAGATAAAACCTTGGGTAAAATGCATCTAAACCTGGCTGAAATCAGTGGTTGTGTCCCCCACACAGAGACTTTGCTGCCAGGCAGCTCGCTCATTTTGAGCCACATTCTGTTAAAATGCTCCAGTCGAGCCCTTAGTTTAGGTGTCTCCGCCCTCAGTTGAGCAGAAGTTCAATTTTATGCCAAGCTTGGGAAGTGAGCAAGCCTCAACTAACGTGGAGATGAAGCTTAAATTAAAAAATGTGGAGAAAACAGCAACTTCTCTATTTCCCAAGCAGTCGGTGCCCTGGGCTGGGGAATTTGTTTTGGTTTTTACCTTGATGTTCGCTGGCTGAAAGCACAAAGATCCAAGGCCCATGATGAGAGCAATAACCATTCCGAGACATTTATAAATGACCCTCTTAACTGTTTATGAGACATTATCTGAGGTAAAGCAGAGTAGGAGAAATAAACTTGAAGTAGGAAGAGCTGGCTCGCCTCCCAGATGGAGCATGATAAAGCACCAGTGTCAGTGTTTCTTCTCAGTTTTATGGCAGCCTTTAACTGCTCGGTGTTTAGGATTTTTTATCAGAAAACGGAAAGAAGAAGGACTAGATCCAAAGCAAAGAGGTTTTCACAAACAATATTCTCCAAATGACTTTATGTGAGCAGATACTGTGTTATCTGTCTATCAAGATAACACCATTTATTTTTTTACTTGCCACAACAGCCTGCTGCTCGGATTCCCAGTCCTGGTATGTCCGAGGAATTCCTGAGCACGGCAATAAATTTTCAAAGGGATCTGGGTGACCCCACTGCTGCTTTCCTATTAGAAAATATCCTGAGCAAAGTTAATCTCTGGTCAGATTTACCTCATTACATGGTTTTCTATAGTCTCTCTTACACAGAGTGTTAATTTTTGGATCCCACGTTTAGCACATCTCACTGAATTTTGGTCATCTCCCACGAAACACCAGTGACTGACCCTTCATGGAACCACACGAATGGGATATGAGATGCATTTGTTACACAGAAATCTCTCCTGAAAGTTGGAACTATATAAAAACTACCTCACATCTTACTTTTTCTTAACTCAAAGCTTAAATCATCTTAAATCACGATTTTTCACTGGCCCTTCAAATTATTTTCAACACAATTTTGAGAAAAAGAAGGATAAATCTCAGTTGTTCCAGATTGTTCAAATTTTAAAAGGCATGACACAAATCTAAGAGTGCCCGTGCTGGACCTGGAGGGGAGATAAACAGAAATGGAGGGTTCTAAGCAGAGTGTTCTGCTTCAAACCACCTGCTCCTCAGCAAGGCTGTGCCTAAAATGATATCAATGAACCCTAGTCATTGAATCATAGAATCACCAGGTTGGAAGAGACCCACCGGATCATCGAGTCCAACCATTCCTATCAAACACTAAACCACGGCCCTCAGCACCTCGTCCACCCACCCCTTAAACCCCCCAGGGAAGGTGAATTAACCCCCTTCCTGGGCAGCCTCTGACACTGCCCAGTGACCCTTTCTGTGATGAATTTTTTCCTTATGTTGAGCCTGAACCTCCCCTGGTGGAGCNCAGAAGAGAGTAAGCCACCCCATTTATAAAGCTGGTGGTTGGACCTTGACAGGTTTCTACTGCTTGATGAGTCTGGCTGATTCCTTGATTATGAATTAGCAAAGCCACCAGATCTACCCGACACCATTCTCCACAGAAGGGACAATAGGTCAGGTCTGGGAGAAATTAAAACTAAGTGAATGCTCCTTCTTAAGCACTGGCTCTTCATCCAGATCAACCTACAAGGATCATTTGCTCGTTGTATTGGGCATATTTATGTTGGACAAAAATCTTCACTATTCTCCGTTCCAGATTTCAAAATATTGTGAATACTCTATTGAAATGGTTGTTGAATTCACAGAGTGAACAGGGTTTTGATAAACTAAAACTTCTAGGTCCATTTAAATAACATTTTTCTCGTGCTTTTGCAGGAACTTGGAAACGCGTCAAACAAAATCCACGAAAGAAATCTGGCAAACAGGGAAACATTTTTCTTAAATGCTTTGGAATTAGAAGGTTTCGGATCGCCCTTTGTAAAAACAGAGCTTTAGCTTTTCCAGCCCACCAGCACTCCCGGCACCTCCTCCGTCACGTGCTGTGAAATGGGCGCCGGGAGGAGAGGAGCCAGGGCAGGCACTGGAAATCCTCAGCTTCTGCTCGGACTGAAGCTGTAATCAGCTCATGAGGACAGAGCCAAAGGCCGAGGAAGCTCCGTGTCTCAGCACCCACAGAGCCAATTTTCGGTTGGATCCAACATCACAGGCTTCTGCCAACTCCCGTGTAAATTTATCATCGGTTCTCTTGCAACTGGTTTTCCTCTTATCCCTAATTGATTGATTCAGCTTAGACTGAGCTACTGTCCACAGGCAGAAGAGGGAAAAGCTCCTCTTTAAGAATTTACCTGAGGATAAAGCGCTTTGTGGGCTGTTACCGCAAATGATGAGTTATGAGAATAAAAGACGCAGCCATTCCCATGTCATTAATGCTCCCTGTCACTCTGTGCATGAGGCAGTCCCATGGCAGATGCTCATCTTACTTTCCCACGGCCAAACTACATCCCCTGGAGCAGCATCGCTCCTGGTTTTCCCCAGGGCAGCTGAGTCCAAGATCAGCAACGTGTCTGTTGTGTTTCTACAGGGCTGCCTGAAGTGAACTGTGTGCTTCTTAGTACGTGTTCCCGGCAAGCACCAGCTCAACCACGCTGGCCACCGTGGTGGCCAAGCACACAGAGCCCACCCCACCGGAGGGACCGGGCCGCCCCAGGGCTGTGGGAGCATCAGGAGTCCATGTCGGTGACAGGCAGGCAGGGCTACTGCTCCAGCCAGGCACCAGATGCTGGAAATCCTGGATAAATATGTAAAATCCCCTAATTCCACTGGTATAAAATTTCCAGGCAGAAAAAAAAAAAAAAGAGGACGTGGCCAGGGAAACCATGCAACAGCCTCAACTTCAAGCTTTCAGTTCCAGGGATTTCAGAAAGCCCTGAATCAAAATTTCCACTAACACTCTTTAAAAAAATACACCCTCCCCAGCCAGCGGGAACCCAAATGGAGAGCTAAGCATTACGGGAGTCCACAGCAAGCAACAAAAGCCATAGCCAGACCCTGAAATCTTTGGTTTAGGGTATCAGGGAGAGGAAAGTGATCCTATCTCAGCGGTGGTGGGAGATCTCTGCAGAATCACAATCCTTCAGGGCTTCGTGTCTTCTCCCCTCACACAAACTCACCAGCACACCGCACATTTTAACTTGCTCCAATTTCTCTCACGCTGAACCAGAGCTGCTCTAAGTCATATCCCAACTCCACCCTGGCTGAGTCTTGTGGCGAGTTTGTTCTTATTTTGCTTCTTTGTTTTCACCTTCTAGTTGCGCTTTCTGCAGGTGAGAATAAGCTTCATTGAAACGTTTATGTACTTTATCTCTTCAAACAGAAATGACTAGACACGTTCACTTATTACACACTTTTTAGCTGCCTAAGCAAGGGAATAAGTTGTTCTTCCAAGACCACCGTCCAATAAGAGGTTAAGAACCAAATTTCTCTAAGAATTCTACAATTCTGCCGCCCTCATTATTTACCGTTAGAATAAAACAGAGCATCCAAGTGCAAAGCAGGCAGAAAATCCTTATACTTAGCACAATTCCCTGCCAAGTAAACCCCCCAAGATCTACGCTGCTTCTGAGTACAGCCCGGCGGCTGCAGACATTATTTTAAGCATCTTATCACGTCTCCACTGAAAAAAAATGAGGTACTTTGAGATCTGGGAGTTTGCTCCAGGCAAGCTGATGCCTCTATAAAATCTGTCACGCCACCCAAAGCCTGTCACTCGGGTACCAGGAGTGCAGAGGACTTGTTAATGCAGCAGCGAGGTCAGGATAAGTCACTGGGAGCAACAGCACATTGTTCATCTTTTCTGCGTTTGGCTCGTTCGTGTAAGTCTTGCTTGAGGATATCTGCACCGCGACCCTTCGCGCAGACCAGACGTCTTCCCCAACACATCAAAGTTAACCTCAGTCAAAAGGAGAAAAAGATCTGAAAAATCTCTTTCTCATGGTGCAACTGTACGTTTGTTTGATTGAAGCCACCCAGCACAAACCCAGGCAAGGATTTTTGGGTGTAGAAGTGTTATTCCCCGTTTGCCACTTAGACCAAAGTGAAAGGAGAGCCCCTGATGCCGTGTTCTGCTCATAGATCAATGTAGAGAAGAGTAACTTGTAAAATAAAAACGGGGAATAAAATATAAAATAGCTGACGAGGAAATACTTGAGCTGTATAGAATAGATTTATTTATATTTTTTGGCAGAGGTCACATTTTAATTGGGGTTATTATTCACATGAGCCTGGAACTATATAATATTATCCAATAATACGGAGAATTTGACACCAAAACATGTCACAGCACACATTACATTTGCATTTGCCAGACATGGAATTCCATAAATCATTGTCTGATAATGGCCTGCAGTTCAATGGACAAGACTTTAAACAATTTGCAGGGGATTATGGATTTTGACATACAACATCCAGTCACGGTTATTTGTAATCAGATGGTCTAGTGGGAAAGGGAATTAAGTCTTCGAAGCAGAGCCTGGCCCGAGGCTCTGTCGAACTTGAGAACGGCACCTTCAAAACCTGGATCGTCCTCCACAACGAGAGCCTGACAGCCTCAGCTATTCAAACCTCCTGAGTAAGATAGAGCTGATCTTGATGTCTAGGAAGAGAAGGCACAAATCATCTTGCAGCTTTAAAGATGCAAAATCTGGGATATGACATTTACTGCACACACGGTGCTATTTCAGGGACAAGGGAGATAGAGATTTTATAGCAGTTGCTCATGTTTCCTCTAAAGTTCAAAGCTCATACAGGGAGACTGTCAGAAGAAAGCAAGGAGCAATCACGACCTATTTCCTTGGGGAACAGGGAACTGGGAAAAGGAACCAGCAAAGTCACTGCAGGTTCAAGGAGCAGCAAGAGCAACAATGACAGAAATGCTCATCAGGGCATAAACCCAAATACCCAGAACAACTAAAAGATTTAGTGAGCTCTTCCAACCCATTAAGGTCCCTTCCAAACCATTCTATGATTCTGTAGGAGTCACCCTCACCATGCCTCCTACCAGCTCTGCAGTACGTGTGGGGCACACTGGAAAATGTTCCAGTTGCTAAAAAAAAGGGAGGGCTGAGTAACCCAGCACTGGCCTTTAACGCTGCAGGGTGGGAACTGGTCCCTGCCAACATGCCCTGGATTCTTCCACATCCCTGGAAGAGGGATACTCAGCCACCTGGGGCACATTTTTCCAGGTCAGGTCTAAGACCGCTGGCGATAAGTCTCAGGGAACTCCCCATTTTTCCTTACACTTCATTTAGTTTAACCCAGTCTGGGTCTTTTGGACCTGGCGGTTCACCAGGGCACCAAAGGGGCTGGTCATGGAGAAGTGGGGAGCAGCCTCACCTTGCAGAAGCACAGACCCACTTCTTTGGCTGCCATACCTGGCTGAAAAAGTCATGAGATCATGTTTTCAGACAGGAAGACCATCTCCATGGATCAATTTTTGAGTTCAGTTGCACTGAACCTCCTCTAACAGCCATAATTAAGGATTTCAGACCATTGCCAGGAACGTGTGCAAAGAATCCAGTAAAATCCAAGTGTGTCAAGGTTTGGAATCATGCAGTCTCAGAGCACTTCAGGAAAGAATGCGTATGACGGAATGAAATCCTTGAAAAGAAGAATAAGTAGGTGTTGCTTTTACACAGTTCGCTGCACACGCTGAGAACAATAAGTAAAATACCAGTGAAAAGATGGATCTGTATGTGGAGATGTACTTGGAAACGAGGACTTTAACGATCTTAGATTATCTTTGCCTTGGTTCCTTGCCTTGGAGCAGTACAAAAGAACAGCACAGCACATAGTCTTGAAGATCTGGAATGTCAGGCTGGACACCGAGGTTATGCTCAATTCTTTCCAAAGTCTCCGCAGGATCATTATCCTTTCCCCTTCTTTCTACGGAGAGTGCTGGAAACCACTTAAAAGAGCATGTGCTGAATGTGTGCGATCAGACCGAAGCTTTCCAAGCGAGCAGAGCACGGGCAGCACGATCCAGGTTGAGTGTGATGGGAATTGCTCTGCTCCGGTTAGTGAGAGTCGAGGAGAGCTACATCAGTAGTACACACAGCCACACATCCCACTGCCAGGAATGCCTGCAGGCCAAGGGAGGAGAAAAAAGGCTCAAGAGAAGCCGTATAAAACACTTGAGCCCCCCACAGTATCTGGTTCAAGCCATTTTTATCTGTCTTTCATGAATTAGAAAGGATGGTTTTTACGGGTTGATCATCTTTCCCTCCTTGAGGTCTTGTTCACTGTCTGTCTTGAAAAGAAAGGAACCCTCAGCCTTCAGAGAGACCCCATGACCCCCCACACGGCACAGAAGAAGCACTTTCTACAGGAGTCAGCAGGTAAAAAGCACCAAAGTCATTGCAAGTTGAGGGTGTTAAACCTCATTCAGCACTTCCACACACTCAAAAAGCTGCACTGGCCAAGCTTTATAACTTTTTATAAATCACCTGGTTTAAGCAAAGGCAAAGTTTGGGTTTCTGTTGCTCAGTTTCAAAATATTGTGACACTGGGTAGCTTCAAATTCACATTGAAAGGGAGCTCCTGGGTTTACACCATATGACAGCAAGAGGAAAGCGAGTGCTAAGCAAAAGTCAGTGAGCTGCATTTTTCTAGCGACAGTGAAGTCATGTTGTTCACCTCCTGCTCTTCATGTTGCTCTGCACACTTATTTGCATCCTCCGAGGTTAACGCTGATGCTGTTCGCTGGGCCAGCTCAGATTTGGATCACACCAGGGTTTTGAATAAAGCAGTGGGAAATTAAAGTCTATCCTGAGAAATAAAAACCTATAGATATTCATCATCTGAAAAGGAAATTAAGCCAGCATGAGAGGTGCCTGGGAATACCCTTGTAACAGCAGCAGCTACCGTAGAGCACGGTGAAATGGGATACGGTGACATCCCTTTTACTGATGAGCTCCTCGGGCCAAACAGGCAAGAAGCAGCAGTCCATACACACCCTGGAGAGCAATCCAGGGGCCTTGCAGGTGTAAAACCACCGCAGAAGATTGACACATCACCCTCACCAGAGCTCCATGGAGGTTTTCTGGAGCAGAGCTGACACTTGTGTGATTTCTATGGCATCAGTGAAGTCAATGAGACCATGTAAATATAGAATTAGTATTAGTGATTTAAAATAAATATTAAATCTTGTAGGTAAAAGACTAGAAGTTCCCATCTCTGTTCCAACTGTGGGCATGAAAATTTTAAAAAATGGTCAAAACATGTGAAAATATTTTTGCTACTTTTGACTCAAATTGTGAATTTTGAATGAGGAAAACTATTAAGTGTTTAATGTGTTTTCTAAACAGTCATGGAGCTGGTGGCACGTGGGTATATTTTTGAACACCACTGGAGATTTTTCACTAGGATTTTAATTTTTCTCGGCAAAATGGCTTTGAAAGTTCATTAAATGCATCCACGACGCTGAAGTGGCACTGAGGAGGAGTGAGTGATTCTCAGGAGTGCACCTGCCTGGATGACGGGCAGGGAGCCTGGACTGGGGTTGATCTCTGAAGGAAAAAAACCTGGATCTTTCACATCCTTGATGCTTCCAGCCATCACCCGTCTGCTTCCATGATGCGCTGGGCACGCATTCAGCCTGGGACACACACCTCAACACCCGAATTGGCTCCAATACTTTATTTCCTTATTGATACCATAACACCGAAGCATTCCTTACAATGCACTATTCTCCTTTTTGTTGGGTTTTATTTTTTTTTTTAACATCATTAATTGTCCTCAGTGGCAGTTCTAAAGGGCTGGTTGGTTGGTGTTTTTTTTTTTCCCCCTCTGATAAGACAAACACGTTTGAATGGAACAAGCCTTGACAAATGCTGGGAGATACAAACTGCGCTGAAATAATGAGGGAGCTCTTTAATACAACAGCACAATATGTATGGGCAAGTTGTTGCGCCGGAGCAGTACGAGCTTGTCAGATCGCAGCGAAACGGTGTTTATTGAAAGAATGGGTACAAGGAAGAACGGCAACAAGTATTCTGCTGTACAAACATGTAGCCGAGCAAAACCTTCAGAAAAAAAAAATAGGACCCATGCAACATCAAACCATTTTCTGCACAAAATTGACTGATGTTAATAAAATCGTCTGCTATAAATCGAAATCTTTTCTTGCAACAGAGAAAAACGCAATTAAATCTTAAATTTAGTCGAGTCCAAGTGCATAAAACAAAGAGAAACAAGAGCTGTCCATAGCTGTTGATTTAATCGACTGCAAGCTATGAACCTAAAACAAGCACACGAGAGGGTCACGGCATGGGGTTTGTTAAAATACGCGAGGTTACAGCAGATTTAAACAGAGTTGTACAAAGTGACACTTCCCAAACCAGTGAATCACTCACAGTTAACTTGTGTGGATCTCTAACGATATAATTTGCTAAAATCAGGAGAAGGAAAGCGCGGCAGCAGCCTCCCACACCAGGCGAGTGTTTGTGTGTGTGTACATAACGTGGGCAACCAGCTTCACAAAGCACCCAGCAGCGTGATTCACATCATCAATGTAGCTCTCCAGCTCTGTAATTATAAGGAGGTGCCAGTTTCATGCCATTCAAAATATGTTTTGAAGGGTAAAGTTCTTCCTGGCTTGGCAACTGACCTGCCTGCAACACCAGCTGGTCTGCGTGGAGCTGCGTGCGTGATGCTAAGAATTTCTGCTGCAAGCTGGCTGCATCCAGGGATGGAGCGATGCTCCACGTCCAGCTGCAAACCTTCTCTTCCACCACTCACACTACCACAGGATCAAGCCCATGAAGCTGTGCCCACCTCGTACCCTTTCCCTGTGAGGCTGTGGTGCAGCCCCTGGTGGGTATTTTGCTGTGAACAGGCTTGCAGAGAGGAATTAGTCATGGAAAGAGGTGAAATGGGGTTTTCTAAGGACACGCTTTGTCTGGGGTTCACACAGACTTTTAATGCAAAAAACTCCCACCTTTCTTGCCACCCCCAAAAGGAGAGTCGGCTGCTGAGCTGGAGGGAAGGTCGGCCACTCCATTTCATAGCACCTTGGCAAGGGAGCCACAAATTTGTAGCCACCCACCTGAAGAGGAGGTGCTGGCAGGAGGGGTGGGTTCTCCTGGAGGGAGGCTCCTCCCCAGCACAAACACCCGTAACTGGAGGTGTTTAAGTTACGGGTGGACGAGGTCCTGATGGACATGGTTTAGTGTTTTGTGGGAGTGGTTGGACTCGATGATCCAGTGATTCTGTGAAACCCATAGACATGAGCCATCCCTTTGTGGGGTACAGGTGACGGCTTGGAGCGAGTCCTCACAGGTCGGTTTGGTTGGACCCAAGGACCTCAACATGGTCTGTTCCTGTTGGATTTCTGCGTCCAAGAGGAATATCAGTGCTCTGCAGTCATCACCAGCATGACGCTGAGTACGAGCTGGCCACTGCCACTCTGAGCAAAAGCTCAAGCTCCCCTCCTAGCCCAGCTCCTCGCTGGCTTCATGAAAGACACAACAGTCTCACCTCCAGAGACGCTTGCTGCAGGGCAAAGAGCAACACCTGTAGGTGACACAAGATGCGATCTTGCGCTTGGGCCTTTGCCTGCCCCAGCACAGCCCTCCTGCCACCAACAAGGTGCATCTGGATCATCCTCATGGAGGAGGAAGGTGGATATCCCACAGCCGAGACTCACAGTTTGGTGTTGGTTCAGCAGTCCTGGAGAGAAAGGGTCTGCAAGGAGACGGCCGCCCCGTTCTCACCTCGCAGGGGCTCCCAGTCCTCTGCTTGTTCTCGCTCGTGTCGTCGCTGCAGGCACTGCGGGTCAGGGGAAGATGATAGCTGCAACCCAACGCAGAAGTAATTAACTGCGGTGCACTGAGGGGAAAATACCATGATGACTGCAACGAGCATCAAGAGCCTGCAGCCCGAGGCAGCCCGGCATGTCAAGAGAAGGGAGCAGCATCCCTGCGAGAGCTGCCACTCAGCGCTCTAATTTGTAGAGGCCGGGCAGCCCTCTCCCAGCCTGCCCTCCGCCTGCTGTCAGAAAACAACTCTGGGTGTAAATTTACACTGGGAGGAATTAGCAACCAGCTTGCCCTGGGCTGGAAGGAGGCGTTTCGGGTTTCACAGCCTCCTCTGGGTGAGCCGAATGATGGGGAAGTGGAACCCTGCACCTCGCAGCATCTTTCCACGGCCACCGAGCCCGTGGGCTACCTGCGGTAGGGCTCCCGAGAGAGCGCTTGGCAGGTGCGTCTCCAAACGCAGACATCCTGGGACTCTTCCCCAGGCACCAGCTTTGGCACTAGTAATCCTACAAATAGCCTGTGGGGCTTAACTTCTCGTCTAGGTGAGAAAAAGATTCCAGAAAACAAAGGCCATGGCAAGACGCGATATCGACAGTGGCTCAGCAAATCCTGCTGCCCAGACAAGAGGGAAAGAGGTGGCTCCTGGCTCCCTTTTCCTTGGGATGAAGGAGAGGAGCTGAAAAATGGTCTGGAAGAAGAAAGAGGAATCAGGTTGAAAACACAGTTTGGTCCAAGCTTGGCTCCGTCTTAAGAAGCTGCAGGAGAAGGGAAAGGAACATCAAGCTTGGCTCTGCCTCAAGAAGCTACGGGAGAAGGAAAAGGAGCATCAAGCTTGGCTCTGTCTCAAGAAGCTGCAGGAGAAGGGAAAGGAGCACCGTGAGATGTGGGAGGCTGACAGCCTGACCAGGGTGTAGGGACTGGTGTGTGTCCCCAAGGACATGTCTCAGGGACAGCCCTGCCTGCCCAGCTCTTCTAGGACCTGTGTGGGAAGGGCTGCAGCCTGGTCAGAGCCCTCGTGAGGAAGGGACCGAGGACCGCGGTGAGGCAGCAGGGATGGAGACTGTGGGCTGAGGGCTAAGAAGAGGTTAAAAGAGGCAAACACATGTAGCTCGGCTAGGAGACAACTAAAGGGACATGATAACAGCCTGCAAGTATTCGGAGGCTGTAAACATCAAGGAGGGAGAGGGATTATTTATAGTTCTACATGGGGCATAACTAAGAGTAATGGGATGAGATTAAGAAAAGAAGGGTTTGGGCTGAATATCAGGAAATATTTCCAATATTTCCCAATGATGAAATGTGTCAGGACTAATCCTTCCAGGGGAGCCACGGGAGCACAGCAGTTTAGGAGGTTATGACTACCCATGACTAAACCCCGGGCTATGTGCTGCCAGGCGTAATGGATAATGTAATTTCTGTCTCTGGCCTCCAAGGTCATTTCCTTTCCATCTCTACAGGAGGAATATCTTATCGAGCAACACATGCTTCTAACGTGATGCTCCTTTTGCCAGAGTCAAAAGAGATTCCCGGCCCTGCCAGGAGTGTCACTGCAGCCAGAGGATTAGAGATGTACCCTGCACTGCACGTCACACCTCTCGCCTTTACGGCACAGTCACTTCTCCCAAAGTCCAACTAAAATAAATACAATTTGAGTTTTAAAAAAAAATATTGGGGCTGGATAATTTTGCATTGTTTTGGGGGAAGCCTTGCAAGCTCACGGCTGTTATCCCTGTTCTTTTGCTGCTTGTTTTGTTATGCAGGGGACTGGGATTGACATCATTTTAGCATCAAAGTAGTCCTTCAGTCAAATCTAGGAAGCTTTTGTACTCCACAAACCACTGACCACCTCCAGAAATGGGAGGGTTTCCATCCAGCTTTGATGAGGAAGAGTCAGAGACACTCAATGAAGATGAAGATAGCTGGGAAGTGTTGTCGTTCAGGATCAGAGTTGCTGCATTCGGATTGGATTAGAGGATTGGTAACACTCAGCTGCAGCGTTAGGTGGTAACAGACCTGGGGATATGGTGGGAGGAAGAGGACTAGGGAGCTATAATAAATAAACACTATTTAACACTGGATCCCAGGGATAATAATCCATCATATCCTAGAAGCCTGACCTGAGCAGCTACCCGGTTTATGTACAGTGGGTTGCTTCCTTTGTACAAAACGTTTCATGCATCCTTATTTCCCATATTCTGTTTCACCTCGTGTTATACCTTGTAATCTTGGCTTGTAACTCCGTTTAGAGTTATTGTAAGTCACATTAGGGCTGAAGTTTTAAAAAAACCAAACCGCAGCTCGGCTCAGATGCAATGGGAGGAGTGGTTATGAGCGCTGAAGTCAACCTGGGGAAGGCTTTTCCCACCTGCAGCCTTTAATACCAGCAATTTCTGTATGTGTGAGGACACCAGCACACCAGGGAGGGGCTGTGCAGGGACGTGTCGGTGTGCGAGAGCAGAAACCACCGGAGGTTTCTCATGGCAGGGTGCCGGGATGGCCGTGACATTGAAAAGATCGAGCAGCAGCAGGTCTGCAAGCACGATCGATGAAGAAAATGAGTCTATTCCACAGAAGCATTTCTTACTTTCTATAGGGTATTCGAATCACAGCATCACTAGGTTGGAAAAGACCTGCTGGATCAAGTCCAACCATTCCTATTAAAACTAAGGAAGGTGCAGTGATGTGGAACATGAAGTTTTGCTGCTCAGGACAGGCAGGATTGGAGCACAAGGTGCCCAGCTGGTCCCTGCATCCCAGCACACGCACAGATCCCAGCTGCAAGGCTTGCGCTCCGGCACAGCAGCTTCTCCCACTATCAGATGTGAGTCAGTGCCAGAGGCAGGATACCAGACCTGATGAACCAGAGGTCTTATCCGGTATTGGAGGATCCAAACTTCCAGTGTTTACTTAAGCACGAAGCAGAATAAACTCTGATCCTTAAAACTAAATATCTAAATGCACTCGCTAATCCGGAGAGGTACAGCGAGCAATTATACAAACACACCTTAAATGGGGTTTTGGCAATTTTTGCAGTTCGTCCAGAAAGACGTGTCGTCTTTCAAAACATGAAAATCCAGCTTCCCAAACTCAACAGGGAAGCGTTCTGCTCTTCTCCTTTGCAGGTACCAAAAGGTGAAGCAAAAAAAAAAAAAACAAGCCCCAGCCAGGTGCATCTCCACAGAAAACAGCAGCCACTGTAACAACACAGAGACACACACACACGTGCAGGTCGATTGTCTCTGCAGGCTGAGGGAAGCAGAGGATGAGGATTAAAATACCTGACACCCTCGTGCACAGTGCTCGATTTTATGACCAGAAGCCTAAGCCTGAAACTCACCCTCGTAGCCATGTGTGATCCCCTTTTTTTGTAAAGCCTCTGCTCCAGCCACGCCATTGAAACACGGTTCAAATACATGCGGATTTTTTTCATTTGTGCTTTTTTTTCCCCGAAAACATGGGCAGTTGCTGAGTTTAAATGCTTTGCAGAGTAAAACCACAAGGTTTCACTCAGTCCTCATCTATAATTGTGGTAGACACTAAAAAATCCCTTGAGAGCCTCAGTACACGCAGAGCCAGACCAGATCCTCCGAGTTCCCTCCACACACAATCCTCCCGAATAACAAATATTAATATCTACTAAATAATAATTGTAATACTTCACACTTCCCACCCATAGATCTCACGGTATTTCATTGAGCTGGATGAACGCCTTTGTTCTCTTGCTCACAGGCAAATGAGGACTTTTCTTCTGCAAATACTTTCCATGCAGGCGCTTAATTTTAACCTTATACCTAATTTAAGTGACTGTCTTGTGGTCAGCCCAGTCGCTGGGAGAGCTCCGGGTTCATCTTCTTCTGTAGATGTTCCCTTTGGGAGAGCGAAAATGCTAAAGGTGTTTTTTGTATGCGCACACGGGCAGTTCATCTGCTTTCTGAACACCAAATATTTGCACCCAAAGTCATTTGTTTTCTCGCTTTTTCATTGCTATGAGCATCTTTGATTTAGCATCGCTGTGTTTCAGCAGGAGAGAGCTCAGCCCTTTCATTCGTGTGGAGAAAACGTGTTTGCATCATATTTTACATGCCATATTTGCAGTGGCTAGAAATGCCTTCCCTTTTCTGACCCCAGATAGGTTTCCAGCCTGGGTTGGTATCTCCTGGGGGCCCAGTCCTGCTCCAGGTACCATCCAGAATATAAAAACTTGCCCATGCCCCATGGCACAGTCAAGCTGGTCTCTATAAAAGGTCCATCATCGTTTTGTCTGCACTGTTCCAACAGGAACAATAAATGTCTCTCTCTTTCACCCAAACAACCTGCTGATTTTGAAAATGGGAAGAGGGATGAAGATGAAAATCCTTGTTCTGTGCTGCTTCATCTTCAGAAGTACGTGTCTCTCGACTTACCCTGCTGATCATGGTAAATCAGAGATGGAGACACCTGCTGTGGGCCAGAAAGCTGGCAACCCAGCTTAGAAACAGTGGCCTCAAACACAGAGAGAGCTCAGGAGAGCAGAAGCGTGCTGGTCCGGGCATCTTTGGCAGAAGGTGTCCTCTGGCCCATGGGGAGAGGCAGGGCGGGATGGCAGGAGGAGCACCACGGGTGCACACCACGGGAGCTCTTCAAGGAAGCTCACGCAGTGCAAAGGTTTTGGGAATAACAAGATCCAGCAGGTCTTTACACGTGCAAGTACCAAATCCACCTTGAGCATCCTCAGCCCGGCGCCCGGCTCTGCTGTAAAACACACAGAGGCATATAAAACACCGGCTTGTCACGTTGACTCCGCTGGCCGCTCTCAGGCTGGAAGCAGCTTTTCCTTTCTGCCTCGCTGGATTCAGCAGACCTCAGGGACGGGTTTGACAATTAAAGAAATCATCTAAATACAGGTTTTTATGACAGGTCCATGATTAAGGAGATGCACGTTGAAAAATCGATGCAGAGTTAGTCGCATCATCCCGTGTCCCTGGAATTGCTCAGAAAGCACAAATTCTCTTGGAAATGTCACCTCTAGTGCGATGCCAGCCGCTTAAACTCCAGCTGGCACCAAGCACAACCAAGACAGAAAGTGGGAGCAGGAGGGGAAACCCCCGGCCCCCGCGCCCTGGGTGACAGCTCAGGGATAGCCTCTCCCTGAACGAGCACATTCTCTCTGGTTTAATCCATCCCTGCAATTAGGCAGTAATCACTCCAGTGGGAAAAAAGAACTGCAACAAAATATTAAGCCATCAGTTTTCATTTGTATGAGGCTCTGTGCACGCTGCCAGAAAGCGCTGTCCGGTACAGAGCTCCTGCCAAACAATATGTATTTTCCTCGTTTCCACTCGCAGGCCAGCGTGGTCACCTACGAAGATTAACGCTTGGGACATGTGCGCAACGTGGGGCTGATTTTCAGATGGATCGTCAAGCGCCTAAACAGCTCTAGAACAACTTTGGAAGCCATTAATCATAATATAAACAGCAATAATCAGACAAAATGGAAAAGGTCCCACAGGGCTGGAGAGGAGGCTCTAAGAAAATCTCCCTTCACAGCACAGTTTAACGTCGGGAATGAAGAGTGGCCAGGCCAGCGTCCCCTCTCTTGACTCTGACCGTGGCCCAAAGCCAAACCCTGGAGAAAAAGGAGGAGAAAAAGGGAGAGAAAAAGTACAGACCCAGCGACAGGTTCTCAGAAAACTGCAGTAATTTACCTTTAAATGGATGCATGGTCCCCGTTAAGGCCAAAGCTTCTCAACTCAAGGTAGATTTGAGTATCTATAGCACATCTGTACGGGTTTTTCCCCGCCAGGCCTGAGAAGCTGGGTTAAGCCGATGCCAAGATCTAATAGATGGCACGTTAAGATCCCATATGACATTCCAGCAGTGCGTGAGCTATGACACAGCTGGGCTGTCAGAGCACGGATGAATAATCCTGAGCACAGCAGAGTATTTGGAGTCAGATGCAGCAACCACCTAGTGAGACCATCAGGGGCGTGTTAGCTCGCTTGAAGGTATCTGCGCTGTTTATCGCTTCACCCTAAAATCTATCTCATGGAATGATTTGCACTAGAGATACTTGGATCGATGTCTAGACCTTGAGTAACTTTTCGCTAATGCCCAAATCCCCAAGATCCTGTCCTTTGGCAGCAAGTCCTCAGGCAGATCTCTAGGAAGTCATTAAATAAGTTGCGATTTAACTGGTGAGTAAACAGCCGACCACAAGCTGCAGAATCAAAAACGCTGCTGGTGCAAAGACGAGAAAAACCTCAATATTTCATTGATTGAGATCTATGCCCATTAATGTCTCCATTGTATAAGGAAACATCTCCAAATGTCATTCCTGAAGAATAACAAGCAGTTTTATTGGAGTAAGTGTAGCCTTTCCCAGTTGTCACAAACAGGGCTATAATTATTTTTAAAGGCCTAAGAGAATTAAACTAACTATTACCACCCTCCGCAAGGCTTTGTTTGTTTGTTTTTTGTTTGTTGTGGGCGATCCTTGGTTTGCCGCTTATTAGCAGCGTGTCACCAGGGGATAAACACAACCACACACACCAAAAAAAAAAAAAACAACAAAACCCTCTTTCCCAACATCTCCTTTCAAAGCGTCTCGCACTCCGCACGCCGCTAATTGCCAGCGTACACAATTGCTGCAGCTTTTTTTGTCGTCGCATAAATGTCACCCTGAGCAGTTGGGGATGCATAAATATCATGTTTGCTTATTACTTCAAGACGACAACGATGATAAATTCAGTGATTTCGAAGGACTGAAGGGTTTTCCTTGCCACAACAAGTTTTTTCTGCGGTGATGCCCCCCCACATTTGGGAAGCAGAGAGACCAAGCCTAGCGCTATCGATCGGGTGCTTTCACAAGCATGATCAAAATGCCCTATAAACTCTGCTCTTTTATAGCTTCTTCCATTTGCCTAACACCTTTTCCTGTCATAACCTGCCCGTGCCCTTGGGGGGAGGTCGGGGTAGTGGGTTGCAGGCACATAAACCTCATATGACTTGCTGGAGTCGCACCAGGAGTTTGGGCAGGGCTGGAAAGAGGGCTTCTCCCAGTCCTCATACTTGATTTTTCTTGCTCTAGTGTGCTTTCCTACGTAAATTTATGTTTTCTAAGTGATGGAACTGCTCTTTTCCCTCACATCATCCTCAGGGATGCCAGGCTGAGGATGAGGATAGGACGGACTGGGACAGCTCTGGGTCCCATCCCATTCCTCTTACCATAAATCTTGGAGGGGGGGACACCCCACTTCACTCCTCCTCCTCTCAGTGGGGAATAGGAGTGAAACAGGGAGGGGACTGAAGTGCTGGAAATATTACCCTGAATGGATGATCTTGCAGGTCTGACTCACACAAACCTCCCAGCGGAGTGAATGGGAGGGCTGCTGGACTCGACTATAAAGGGAAAATTTCAGTATCGACTCCCTTCCCCCCATATGGTTCGGTCTGTCTTGGGAAGGACAATATTTTCCAAACAATTTGTCATTTTTTTTTTCCTGAGCTCTCCTTTCCATTTGGCTCCGAAACAAATGTGCGTGCATAGAAAGAAGATTATTCCTTTACAGTTTGCCTCTTCTGGGAAGTTTAGAAATGTTACGATCCAGCCACGTTCCAAGCATCCCGGTTTCTCCCAGAGAAGCCGTGTGGCCTCTTAGACGCTATTCCAAGGATGCACCAACAGGGAAGGCTGCAAATAAAAGGAGCGGGTGAGCCTGGAGAGTCATTTCTTCATTATATTTTAAAATAAAGAGAGGTTTTCTTGCAATGAATGTTTGTGATGCCTAAAAAAATCAATTGCAAAAGGTTCTTCAGTCCGTGTTAGGAACAATTTGTGCCACCACCATGCGGGAAACAGTAACTTCTGGGAACCGGGTTGGGTTGGAGATGGTTTGATTCTGATTTCTTGGCGGAAGGAGGGTCACCTGATGATGAGATGCTCCTCCATCCTGACCCCCAGCGACACTGCGCTCTCCTCGGTGTCTTTTTAGCACAAACCCCTGTGTGTTGTTGGTGTCCAAACCCATCCGACGTCTTGCCTGGAGCAGCAGCTTTATGCTGGCCATTTCTTAAACTGGAAGCTGGAGCACAGACACTGTGACTAATTAATCCATCGTTGGACCAAGCACAAAGGAAATAACAAGACTTCAGCACCTACAGAAAGATTTACGCTCGCAGCTTCTGTTTCCACCACATCCAGAAGTTCTTTCTTATGTTTTGCCTCAGAGCTACTTTTTTTTTCCTAGTACCTAGACCTTGCTGTTCGTGCACGGCCAGAGGTGTCTCCATCCAACTGACCTGGAGGAGTGAGAGCTCGGAGAGGTTCCCAGCCCACTATACACATTCAGCGAGGATCATCTAGACTAGAAGGGATGGGGTCTGTATATAATCTGCCTTTGTAGCCCGAAGGCTGTTCCTTTGCAGAGTTGTCCTTGCCCAGNCATTCAGCGAGGATCATCTAGACTAGAAGGGATGGGGTCTGTATATAATCTGCCTTTGTAGCCCGAAGGCTGTTCCTTTGCAGAGTTGTCCTTGCCCAGTTGGTCGCCAATCCAGAAGTTCTTCTGATCCCTCGCTGAAAGGAACATCACTCAGCGCTTATCCCTACAGGGACCCCTGAGTTGGGGGATATTCCTGCATCCATACCTGCTCTATCCCTGACCTGTACTGATCATGGGCATTTCCCGCAGTCACCTGCTCATAGTCATGACTCAAATGACTTGAAAACCTTGCAGCAATTCAGCATCCCGGAGGAGCTTCCTCAACATCCACCCAAAGAGGTGGGCAAAGCCTTTCCCGGTGCCATCCCTGAGCCGAACCCGGTGCTGAGCAAGCTGTGACCCTGTGCTGGGGACACCAGGGCCATCTGTGAGACTG
>WAAB01002026.1:0-13036 GCA_013389865.1 Piaya cayana
TCAAGATGAGACCATTTAACTGTTATTTTACTTGAAGGAGATAAACATATTTGTTGCAGAACTATTTCTCATGGAACTGGGTACCTAAACTTCAGCAAACAGAATTTTCCCTGATGAAGTACACAAAACACACCCATCAGCAGAGCCACATACTCAGTGATTTCACAAGACCACAACACGTTTCCCTGACATTTGCACTGGAAGAAATCACAAACAAAACACGTACACACCTCAATCTCACATCTCCTGGGCACAAGCTACAATGCATCACTTTACTTTCTGGTATTCTGATAAATAAAGGTTATGTGGTCACCGATTTGATGGAAAGAGTAACTACAACCAGACAGCAGCTCTTGCAATCGTAAGGTTCAGTTCTCAGTAAACCCCAAAGCAAACAGAAGCAACTCCAAACCACACACATAGTCTTTATGTCAAAACATTTTTTCCAAGTCATCTGAATTGCAGGAGTTTAGCCGCAACCAGCACACAAATGCACATGGCAAAAGAAGAGAGATGTTTCGTAACTGTTTTTAAACAGCCCGACCTGGAAATCAAGAGATGAAGTGCTCAAAAATGTGTGCAATACAAAGCTTCACAAAGTCTAAAGTTTTTGCCTTCTAGTTTGTAAAAACTTGTCCAATTACTGCATTTAAAGACTTACCAGTATGTACTGTAACTACTGCAATCCATACACACGGTATGCTGGACTTTCTCCTGCTTCTCTGTTTTCTTATGATTGGTCATAGGAATCTGTGCATCTTCGTAATGCTTTTTCGCATGGCCATTCACATATCTAAAACAAATGAGAAACAGAACAAGTCTTATACTTTTAAAGTTATTTAATTGACATTCATTAAAAAAAAAACCAAGACAACCTAATAAGCATCTACTATTTATCCAGGTATTAAAAGAGGCAATTCACCTGCGTGAAAACATTGGTTATATTTACAATTTTCTTTTTTTCCCTTTACTCTCCCACACTGCCCAAATTAATCTCTTCGTGTCCTTCACAGCAATCACAAACTGGCATCCTTGTACCAAACCCCAGGATCTGGGACCTGAACAGACTGATGCACGTTCACAACTGAGAAAATCATTAACTCCCCTTTCCATACCTGTAACAGGGTTTGTTCTACATATTTCTTGCCTATAGATTTTTCTTACAGCTCTACCTTTTTCTCCACCCAGCACTCATGGTGTTTGTGATTACTTCAAGAGTGTGCTGACCCCCATACAAAAGCACATCTATTTTAAACTTTACCATTCTGCAGCACAATTTAATATTAGGGCTTTCTGTTTTACAAAGTTCATGAATTTGAAAGGCTCTAGGGCTTGAGGTCACGTAACTGAAAAAGAAATCTAAGATCCCACATGTCTTTTACTGACACAATGAGCGTTTTCACATTTAAAATCTGAGATCTAGAAAATCAAGCATCTTTAATTGAAGAAAATGTCATGACATATTTAAGAGCCCTAAGCATCAGCTGGTCTAGGGTCAGGTGAATTCCTGCTTGTTGCACTCTGCAATGCCAGCCAACAGGAACCGCACATGCTCTACATGAAGGCCCCTGGATCCTACACTTGTTCTCACATGCAGGTGCAAACCAGGCTAGTTAAAGCACTGGAGCCTGAGGGTTCCCCACACTGCTGCGCCAGCAGAATCCTGCAGCGCTAATGTCACAAGCCCAACCAGACAGCAGCACTTGCAGGAGCTGGTTTTCTGCCCAGCAGTGCAATGACAGGTCTGTGCTCCCACCAGAATTGCTCTGGTACAGTAATGTTCCCAACAGCTCTCAGCTGGAGGAGGTACTTCAGTGGAGATCTGAAAAGCTCTACTTCTCTTCCTTTGTTTTCAAACATAGACTATGCTGTGTGCTTTCATGATCAAAAGTGCTCCCATTACAAGGTATATTACGTTCTTAGTCAATTATTTTCCATTTTAAGGATGGAAGCAGCTTGAAAAGTCAAAACAAACTGCATGAATAACTGACTCAATGCCTATTAACCGAACAGGAGAAAAGTCGAATGTGGTCAGCAATATTTTAAAAATTGGGTAACTAGTAAAACACTCCTAACTATTTATTTCACACCATCACACAATATGAAGTAGCTCCCCACTCTCTGCCCTTACTAAGTATAAATTTTTAGAAGAAATTAATAAATTAAAAGAGAAAAAAAAGGGGGTTGTGCTGAAAACTCTGAGTAAGAGAGATTAAAATTGTGGCACTTAATGCTATGCACATCAAAGAACTAAAACATAGAGTTTATTGAATCCACTTTAACAAAGTCATCGAGTTTAACAATGGTTTCCCTGAATAAAAGCACACCCTACAGATGAAAACAGTTCATGACTCCGATACTCTCAGCCCCAACTGCATTCTCATTAATTAGCACATCTCAAACATCTACGTGGTAGCAAATCTTCTACAACTTCCTGATATATAAATAACAGCCTTGACTGTATCTCTCCCTTACAAATTCTTGCAGTGGACTTTGGTTAATGCAGACAAACACCTCGGTGTACTCTAAAGGAATTCTGATGGCAGCTAGTTCTTATATGCTACAACAATAACTTTGTTTCCAAACTATGCTAGAGTCATTTAAGGTATTTTCTGTCTCAGCTGGACAGTTGCTATTTTTCTCAAAACAAGCTATGCCAACTTCGGATTTGTGGGTTTCCGAGAATTCTTATTGGTTTAATCCTACTACAATAGAAACACCTTTTACAGAATGAAACTTCACAATAATCTGTGCATTTTTTGAGCTGAGCACAGAAGAAAAAAATAATAAAATCACTGTACACTTTTCTTTTGGGGAAAAAAATGATGTTGAGCCTCATCCCTGGATTCTCACAGGGTAGCAAAGAAGTGTGGTCAGTGTAAACGTATAGTATTAAATGAGACTATGGAAGGTTTACTTCAGGGAATTATAAGGCATTCGTGAAAATTTCAAATGAAGTGCCTCAGAGTCGAGCAACAAAGGCAAAGGTGTGATGAAAAGATTTGCATGGTAACACTTTGTACCCACCTTCCGCAATGGACACTTGAGCATGTCAGACAGACCCATGGACTTTTATTTGACCGGCACACTGGAAAAGATTTGAAGAAAAAAAGAAGTGTTAAATGAATAAATGAATTGGCTCCGATAGTACGGTTGCATAACACATCCCAAGCGTCAGTCACAGCTCTGCTGACTCCATCTCAGCAGTACAGTTACATAAAATAGACAGTCATGTCCTTTAACCCCTGTCAGGGACTGCGCTAACACACTGAAGAAGGGGTTGTCACCAAAGCACATGAGCTCCCTCTGGCTTGGGTTTTGGTGGCAGGTTACAGATTCACCTGTCATTAGATCCACATGAGGTCTACTTGGTTTTGAAATACAATACAGAAATAACAGAAGCATAAGGAGCAAAAACACTGGTAAAGTTTAGAAACCTTCCTTTTGGCTTTTAATAAGGCAGTTCAGTGAACACGGGGGATAAATCTGCAGCACTTCACTTTTGTTTCACTGGAGTAGTTCTACAAGAAGCCATTTTAAAGATACTGCAAGAAAGCCTGGCAATCTGATAAGCACACAGAATAAATTACTGTGCAATGCACGATAACTCGCACCATTTACACAATAGATATTCCTGTACTGCAGTGCTGGTAAAGGCTTTATCCAAGATTTCACCCTTTTAGTCATGCACAAGAAGCTGAAAGGTTAAAGCTAAGTGCAGGGCTGTGCTTGGCAATCCATCCAAGACACTAGATGATGTTATCAGTTGTTTTCTGGATTTGAATCCATTATTACAAATGGTTGTCATATTTCACAGGTTCAAACCAAAAAATGTTTTAATCTAAGAATTTCACTGTGTTCACTAGAACAAAAAAGTGCATCCCACATTATTTGAAGTAACTACTTTAAACTGTTCAGTAAAGACTCCAGAATTGTTTTCTTCAACTACTGCTACTACTTTACTTCAGAAATACATTTTCTCACTCCTGTTTCTGGGGTCGTTTTTTCAAAGATACTTTCCTATATCTAAAGCTGATGGGTTCCCACAACTGCAATGGCAATCCTGCAGTAAAGGATAGCCAGGCAAAGCTGTTCTCTCTCACATCTCAAGCTAAAAATGAAAGAAGAAATAAGAAATTCATCTAAGTTGACAAAAACGTTAGCAAGAAAATTAACATTGGGCACTGGCAAACAGAAGAGAAAAGGAAGACCTTAAATAGCCACTAGCAGTTAAAACCAGGCTAAACAGGCCACCAGCCTAACCTGATAAAATTTTATTTTCCTGAATTACACAAACTGAAAGGTAAAAAATTAACCAGGAGGAAACAGAAGCCAAACCCATTCAGGTACTTAAACACAGATTAAGTGCTACATGAACAAAGCACTAACCTACACCTTCCTTGCCTGGAACACAGAATCATAGAATCACCAGGTTGGAAGAGACCCACCGGTCACCATCGAGTCCAACCGTTCCTATCAAAACATGGAACAGTCTTCCCAGCACTAAAATCCCAGCAGAAATCTCCACTTTGAAATGACATTTTAGCTTTCACTGTGTTATCACCTGTCTGCAGAACCGGTTCTAAACCAGTAGGTCAAAGCATTATGATGCAAACTACCATTCTTACTTTCTACCATTACCAATTCACATTCAGGTATGTTAAATACCAGCACTGCTTGTTTGTCAGGTGTTAAATTCTGCTATAGTAGTGCTCATTCTGCAGAGTTCACACCAGGTTTAAGCGTCCTGCACAAAGCTAGCAAACAGGTCCACCAACTCTGTACAAGGCCAAAAAAACAGTGTCCACTAAAATGTTCCATCTTTCCTATCGGGAAATAGGAAAAGATGGCTCATTTGTTCACTTTAACTTTTAGCCAGAACTTTGCTCCAGTTGCATCACATCAGAAATGGGTAGTTTATCTTCTACACAAACATCTCCACCCACAAAGAACTCAAATAACATGGAAGTGACTCCCACTGAGATTAAATACAGAAGTCAGTATTAAATTTGTGACACACCGCTGCTGTGTTCTGAGAGGATTACACAAGTGGTTTGTTTTAAAACGTTGTTGAAGATCATATTCTGTACCTCTCTAAGGCTGGCTCAGTAGATACCTGCATTAAAGTTTGGCTCTCCAGGTATTCCTTAACTCAGACCTTGTAGCAGTTACCGTCTGTTACTTACTATTGATAAATCAGATGAGGCCAGGAGCCTCAGGTGTTAGGACTCTTAACAGGATAGGCACCTTGGAACGCTCAGCAAGTGTACAGGCATTACCCTGAGGTGCTTACAATCTAAATTAAAGGTCTTGACAGTTTGGCTTCATCTGAAAGTGCATGCTGTTCCTTTTAGATGCGGTACAGACCAAAGACATTAGGCTTAAAACTAGACCAGAAACAAGAAAGAGATCTGTAGCAAATCCCTTCTCAGTTCAAAGAAAATGACACAGCCCTGGAACTTGGTCCTTAACACAGACTTGGGTGTTCAGGACTTCCAGGATCAGAAAGTTAACACAGAATGGTGAGGAAAGACTCAGACCCATTCATACAGCTACATATGTCTTCCCTTAAAAATTAGCAATGTGACAGGGATTTCAGTTTGTGGGTTTTTTCAGTGCTATTTACAAAAAGAGAGGAGGAAGGATGCACTACATTAGCACCTTGTACTTTGGAATAAAATAATGTTCAACAACCAACCATGCTAAAAACCCCTTAATTACCCATGTTTGTTACACCTTATTTAGTGATACACAGGCTAAGAAATGCCGGGCGTTTTTCTCAGCTTGAACTGAAGTGGCTACTGCAACCGCTCCCGACTGCCTCATTTTGATGTATTTTTAGAACAGCTCTAAGTGGTTAGGCAAAGAGGACACTAACAAGTCCGAAGAAAAGGGAAAGCAAATCTGCAGTGCCACAACATTGGCTGAGGCAGTAAGCATTTGCCATTTTACATCAATATCAGCTTATTAATAGGCTTAGAAACATAATTTTTCATAGTTTATCAGGAAGGGGAAAGAAATAGTACCTTGTACAGAACAATTTCTCTAAGCAAAATCTGAGTCTCCATTCGTCACACAGCCCTCTGTAAATAAGGAGGGGCACCAATCCATCCCCAAGAGAGCAAACAATCAAACACCACTGCATACAGACTCGAACATAACTATGGGAATATTCAAAGATGTCCCTCCCCCTCCAGCTTCCACTCTGTAACAATCATGCTGATGTTCATCAAGCTACGCCAAACAGAATGAGTAAGATATGGCTAATCACTTTGGCACTCTCATCACAGGGCCCCCACCCCATCTTACCCTCGTGATCACTCAAATACTTCTGAAGCTCTGCTTTTTCTTTACTGAAAACAGACTCCAAGCTCGGTCCTGTAGAACATGAATGCTCCTGACAAACGCTGTATTCCACAAAGCTGCCCCTTGCCAATGTAAGAAGGTTACAACTATGTAAAAGCATACAAACAACCCATGAAACTAATAGTTCTGTTTAAATAGCACACTGCATGATTTAGAAGCTGGCAAGAGAAAAAAAGCAGCAGGAAGAGGAGGAGACTAACAGGAAGCAGCTCCTGTGAGGCAGCCGAGCAAAAGAACCTGCACAGTGTCCTGAGAGCAGGCAGCAGCACAGCCCTGGAAGCGATGCAAACCAGCCCCTTCACCCATCCACTAGCACAGGCAACCCAGGGCCAGAGCTACCACAGAGCTGTGCTCATATGCAAGTTTAAAAAACAGTCCTTTATTATATCACTGAAGGAAAGGCCACAAAATAAGGTCCCTTCCAATCCAAGCTGGTTTATTATTCTATGGAAATAGCACAACAGCACAGTAAGAGTCATAATTCAGTCCTTCTGTTAAGAGCATGTTCAACAGGAACAAGATTAGGGTCATTAAGCTATTTCCAATAGTCTCCGCAGCCTCTACAAAACAGCCTGGACTTTGCTCTCAAAAGGAGCTGTACCAACACTAGTATCTTACTTGTAAAATTATATGGTTAAACTACAGTAACATAATGACCCACACAGAAATATCTTTAGACTAAGTGACCTTTTACAGTTGGGTTTATGTTGACATAGTAGGTCAGCTGTACGGATACAAGCGGAACTGGAAAAGGCCACTGTTCCTCCCCCTCAGCATCTGCAGAAGGAACAATATTGACACAGTTGTGGCTGCACCAATGGCTGACGCTGTGCTGAGCGAATCGTCCCACAGACATAAGCGCTTGGTGCCAAATACATATATAAGCTACATACGTACAGCATGCTGTGCGTGTAGCATGCATACATGTGCTGTATGTATACATGTATGTACACACACACACTTTATCAGCATATCAGAACTGAGCCTACCAGCCCCTACACCTCAGTCCTTTGTCAGTCTACCTGCAGGCAGGGTGAAACACCCCAAAAGTCAGCACTCCAGACAAAACATTTAAGGCGACATTGCTCTGAATTAAACCCCTAAAACTTCCCACATGCAATACACGAGAATTATCGTGCATCTAAGTCAGTCACCTATGAAAGCCAGTACTCCAAGCAGAGAATTTCTGGAGTCTTTACCCTGTGAGAAACAGCAAGGAGACAAACGTGTTGGATTCTGTCCCTCCTCTGGGCTGAAGTGCTGGGCAGCAAAAAGGCCCTGCCCCCCACTGGAATTTACAGCTCTGGAACTCCCTCTGGATGCAGGCAAGTCTTTCCAAAGACCCAATAAATCTGCTGAGGAGTTTTCCCCATGCAATACCCATTCATTCAAGCTGTGAATGCCTCAGGTTGAACACACACCCTTCCTTCCCTTGCAAGACCTTCCTTCCAGCCTGCTTCCAAGTGCTGTGGGAGGATGGACATTTCCTCCTGTTACAGACGGCACTTCCCAGGAGTAAGTACTTATTCAGCGGAACAGTAAAGGCAAAGCAAGAGAGAGAGCATGACTTTCATCAAGCCAAGCATTTACAGCTCTCACCTAGGCTGCAGCATTGAATATCCATTCAAAATCCACCAGATGAAATATTCAGTTGTTAGAACTGAGACTGGAACCAAAGATTTTCCACTAGCAACGAATCATCCAAATCACAACATTGCAGAGCCACATGCACTCTTTCCTTCTGGCCCATAAACTCAATTATAAACCAGCATATACAATAAAGCAGTGTCTCAGTGTGAAAATCAGGAGCCTTACTCGTCACAGAACATCAGTCAAGACTGCAGGACATCTGGGTATGTGCGGAATCGGACGCTGGCACTGAGAAAATCACTTTATTAGCAGAACCAAAGTAGCCTAAAAAACCCAGAGGTGTCCTCCAAGGCAAGTCACTATTTTTACAGGCAATGTGTGAAAATGCTTAACATGCAATGTAAATTACTTAGTACTAAGTACATGTTTTAACACAACCGATCATGTTCTCAGTTTTTAACTTTGCATTCTTTTGGGTATTTAAAAAGGCAGTTGCTATAAGCATACATGCAAGGTTTATTTTCTGACCCTATTGCCTGTTTACATTCAAGAGGAATCAAAAAAAATGAAATGAGCATCTCAACTATAAAAACTGGCAAAATCATAAGACAGGACAGGCATGAACATATGCAGAAGTGCACTACGTCCAAGCAGACTCCTAATGTTATTTTATAGTGTAGGGGTATATTCCAGAACTTAAACACCGAGTCACGTATCTCTTGTTGGTCTTTGTGGGTTTTTTTTTTATTTGGGGTTGGGTTTTCAATACAGGGGAGTAGGAGTGGTGTCTTGGAACTGTACATAAATCTCTTAAAAGTATCTGCTCTACATTTTAAGAGCTTATGGCTAGTCATTCCAGATGAGTAACTATAATGAAAACTAAGGGAAAAGGAAGTAAAAGTTGCAAGAGTGTTTTTCTAAACCTGTGAGAAGGCTAAAGCCCCATTCTAGACAGAGAATGCAAGAAAATGAACACTGCAGGCTTTGAAAACAAGACATGTTCTACAGCTTCTTACAAACCAGCTATTCTATTGTTTAGGTTTTAAAGAGTTTCCATTTGGTTCCAATTTTAATTTCACTTAAAGTTTTTGTTTCTATCCTACCCTCAGCCCCACTACAATAAGTTCATAAATGGACTGAACTCATGCTAAACTGTTTGATATTAGAAAAGGAAACGTTCTATGAAAAATATGTAAAACATTGCAAAATTTGTTAGACATCTTTATTGCCTATTTTAGTAAAAGAACATTCTAGACAAAATGAAACCAGACAGAGGGGAAACGGGGCTTAATTACACTATTTAAAATGTTTTGTTTTAAAATCAGCTACCACCCACATACTAGAGGAAAAGATAAGAAAAGATGAAATTTAAATCACATTTAAATCAAAGCAAGAGAATTCACAAGGAAGTAAGTTTCCTGGCAAGCATTACTAACAATACAAAAACATCAACCATTCTTTCAGTGTCTTGCACCCTCCTAACAATGGGATGCATGATAAATATAAGTCTCAACAGTATCAAGTCTTAGCCTGACTAAAATCACATTCAAATGTAAGAGAATTCCAATGGACTCTGAAGAAAACAAACAAACTACCCACAGTACAGATGTTTTCCTCCTCTTTGTCACTAAATAAAAGCATTGCTCAATCTCATACAAGGAATTTCACAGATGGTTAGGGTGAAGCACTCTATTATCACAGAATCACCAGGTTGGAAGAGACTCATCAGATCGAGTCCAACCATTCCTATCAAACACTAAACCATGTCCCTCAGGACCTTGACTACTCGCGCCTTAAACACCTCCAGGGAAGGTGAATCAACCACCTCCCTGGGCAGCATATTCCAATGCCTAACGACCCTTTCTGTGAAAACTTTTTATACAGGAAAGCCATATATCATTCAGACATCCTAAAAACAACTGAGTGAGAATACAAAACACTGGTAGGTGAGCAGTTTTTCGTAGAATAAATAGGTCACTGAAGTCCCCAACACATTCCTAACACTGAAGAATGTCTGTTAGAGAACAATGTGATTAGCTTCCTCTGCATGTAATCCACCTCCCCAGTTAGGCTCAACCACACTGGCTTCCAGTTTGGTATTTTGATTACACCCTCAGAATACGACACTGAAAAACTTGGAAGGTAAAAAATGCACGCTTGTCTATCTGCCTATATTCTCAATCCAGTAGTGGAAGAGTATACAGGTAGGTAACAAAAGCTGCTTTCAGGCACTGCAAATAGACATGTCAGTTCCTGAGGAAGTGGTAACTGAAGGGGGGGTGAGGGAAGGGGGAAAAGGTGCAAAACCAAAGCCAGATCACCTACAGTAGCAACGTACAAAAACAGAGGAAGAATGCTGTGCTGCTGCTTCTATTCTGGTAAAAAAGGACACTGAGGTCTATCAATCACACAAACAGATGCTTAGCGCTCAGGCCACAGCAGTGCCATCTTGTTTGGTAATTCCGTCTTTCTACATTTCATCTCAAACTTTAGGTCAAGAAATGCCAGCAGCTGATCTTCCTGCACTTACCACACAAATCACATCCTACCAGAAGGGAACAAGGAGAAAACAGGCATTATTTTAAAGCAGTAACACGTCAGTGGCAGGCCCGTTTTACTAAAAAAATCATGGCCAAGAGCATTTTCAAACAAATCATTACCTCTATTTCTCCTGTACAATATAAAACCAGTTTCTAGTGCTTTAGCTACTTTGATAACTAATTAGAATCTGAATTTAAATACATACACACACACATATATATATTTTAAAATTAAATGCTTTCTAGCCCTCACCAATATTGATCTTCATTACAGTAGTAGCAGGCCAAGGGAAAAAAAAAAAGGTATTCGATCTTTATTTTAGAGTGAGACACACAAATATTCGTTGCCAGAAAAAGCACAGCAAAGCCAAGAGTGTAACATAATTTAAAACCCTTAAGGAAAAGAATCTTCTTGAGTTAGCAATCAATCTCAGGTCAAAACATTCAAGCTGGAAATAGGAGGGAAAATGGAGGAAAGACAGCAAGAAAGCGCCTTGCTTTCTTTCTATAACCTAGTAACTAATTTACGTATTTGTAGTCCCCACTACTAAGCAAAAGACACATTAGTAACCGTCCCTGTGAACAAAAACAAATTGAATGCTCAGTGGACAAAAACCAATAAAAAACTTACAAAGGGAAGATTTAAAAAAAAGTTTTAGAAGGTGTCACAGCTATCTTGAGAAAACACACTTGTATTTTGACACAGACAAGCAGATGCTCAACTTTCACACAGAATCCTAAATGATGTACCTACAAATTACCCTGAAAAATCAGTATCCGCCTGCTTGGTACTGATAAGAACGTCCAGCCCCCACCCCCAACCTGACAGTACCACGTCTCTTTAGAGTTAAAAAGGTGTTAGCCTTAACATCGGAGGTGGTCAAGGGGGCCCCAAGTTCCAGAAGAATCACTCTGTTTTGCCAGGTTGACTGCGAGTATTGTGATTAAAGCGGGTAATAAAATCTCTTAAAGGAATTTCATAACTACGAGATCCAAAGTTACGCAAGACATTCCTAAACAGGGGCGGGGGAACCAACCACTAGAGGACTGCTTGGACATACAAGTTAAGATTGCTGAAGGATAAAGCAGATTCATCCTGTTGTGTATAGTTTAAAACACCATCTTATAATCAAGGAAATGAATCATTAAGGATACAAAGTCTTACACTGCTCCTATAACAAAGACATCACAAAGTAATGATTCTTTGACTAGATATTACTCTATTTCACTCTAGCATAAGAACTGTTTCCTCCAGTAATGTAAGAATAAAAATCAGGAAAGACTTAACTAGTTTTCAGACCTAAACTTCTGGTCAAGTTGCACTTGCTAACCTCCATGGATTATTTTAATTAATGGTCTTTTTACTTTGATAATGAAAAAACTGACAGCAAAGCATGAACAGGTTACTAAATGAAGCGAGCGGCACTGATCAAACAAGAAATGGCTTGAAGCTTAATTTCATTCCAAACACGGCTTGAAACGTTCACTCTATGAACCTCAGACACAGATGTGACAGAAAAATTAACAAGACTGGGCCTCAGCACCTTGCAAGGATCAGGAAAAAAACCCAGTGAGAATAATGCATTGATCTTGTTTAACACCTGCACATCTTGAAGGGCTTGGGAAAGGCAGGTGAAAATTATTATCCTGCTTACATTTAAACCAGCTGTAATGAGATTGGCACTAATCTGTGGATAAAACAAGAGTCTGCCACACACGGGAGCGTCTCCTACATGCTTGTGTGTGCCTTATATTTCTCCCTGCCATAATCATAGAATCATAGAACAACCAGGTTGGAAGAGACCCACTGGATCATGGAGTCCAACCATTCCTATCAAAATGCCTCAGACTATCCTGTCTCCTTACCATAATGGTACAATCTGAAGTCTGAAATTTTTTTAATTAAATCATTAAGTACTTCAAAACAGCAGTAAAATTTGTCCTTGAAAACTCACCTCCAAAATCATCATGAAGGTTTGATATAGCTTCTAAACAATGGTAACGCATCAAATGTCTGACTAATAGGTTCCTCTGAAGGAGCCTCTTTCCTCAGCTAACATTCAGATTTTGTGATGGATTGTGATTTGGTTGAGTAGAGTACAAAGAAATGTTGGGAAAGATAATCTAGAAAATATTAATCACCATCAATTTAAGTTTATTGACTTTTAAAGGACACTAAGTATTTGAAAACAAAGGCTCAGACTTTTTTAATGAAAAGGAAGATCTGTCTTACAAGACAGAAATGGACACCCTTCCGCCAGCTCAGTAAATGAGCATTTTCTAACAGAACTGGTTCCAAAGCACCATCCTCTGTCACACAGCCTTGGTGGTTAATTCCCACATCAGTAACGAGTTCAAAGGCAGAAAAAATTAACAGCTTTAGGGAAAACAAGACTGAGTCTAAAAAACCCAAATCTAACAAGTTTTGCTTAAAAAGGCAAGCAGGGAATTAGTTTAAGGGGATACAACAGCCTAAAAAGCCTGTAGTGTTGCAAACAAGCATTCCTGCATTGCAGTGACCCAGAGAAACAGATGAAAGA
>WAAB01002026.1:16737-49956 GCA_013389865.1 Piaya cayana
TCCCACATCAGTAACGAGTTCAAAGGCAGAAAAAATTAACAGCTTTAGGGAAAACAAGACTGAGTCTAAAAAACCCAAATCTAACAAGTTTTGCTTAAAAAGGCAAGCAGGGAATTAGTTTAAGGGGATACAACAGCCTAAAAAGCCTGTAGTGTTGCAAACAAGCATTCCTGCATTGCAGTGACCCAGAGAAACAGATGAAAGAACACCCAACCTTGAAATTGAATTTAAGTGACTCAATAAAAAAAGGTAAATTTTTCTACGTATTTATTTTGTTGTTTGAATGTCAGAATAAATCGTGTAATTTCCAGGCCAAATTCATTTTCCAGTAGAAAGAAGACAAATAACCCCCATATATACAGAGCACATGAGGTCCACACACCGTCTATGTGCTGACCCAAGCCTACAAGAAGCTGACTGAAGAGGCTTTGTGACAGGAGGAAGGTCCTACCTACCCCGCAGCGAGTTCCAGCTCCTTCTCCTGTGTTCTAGTTAGAAGGCAAAGAGGCAGTAAGGACCTCTAGTAATAAAGAGGAAAAAGCAAAAGGAGAGACAAGCACTTGTGGAGATGGAGAAGAAACACCAACTAAAGGAAAGACAGTTAAGCCCAGGTACTTGTGCTGCTACAGTGTATTTGTTTTGGCACTGACTGCAACAGTCCAATGCCAAAAAACACAGTGTGGCAGAAAGCTGTTACCTACCCCAACCAAAAGAGAACAGCGTCATTGATTTAACTAAGAAAACAAAAACTGATTGGGGGGGCAAACAAAACAATATCAAACGCAGTTTGACCCAGTGCAGTCATGTTCTTGGAAGTTCTCCTGCCCAGAACAAAACATTGGCGCTCTCACATAAACAAAGCGTTCAGTGATGTTCAGAGTTATTCCGAACTAACTGAATTCACTAAGTAATTTAGTAAACTACTTCAAACACAGAAAAAAAGGTCATTAATGCAGCATGTGGGCTTCTGTGGTAATCACAGTTCACTAGGCCTGGAGCAGCTTCCCAGGGCTACCTCTCCTCTGGCACTTTTTATGCATCACTTGCAAGTGCCACAATGTATGTTTCTGACCAACTACAAAATTACAGGTCTTATTCCCCAGAAGTTAACTTGCAAGAAACAGTTGCCAGCAAACTTATTTAGGTTTTGCAGGAAATACCAGTCCATAGCCAGAATCCCTTTTCAATATCTACAGAAATCCTGTTATTTAAGAAAAAAAAAAATTTCAACTGACTGATCTGAAAGGCAACAGTTTTAAACACAATTCCCCTTAAAAAAAAAAAAAGACTGAATTGCCATTTCAGCAAACACACTTCTGTCTGTCTGCAGCTGTTGTTCTAAAGAGAACTTCAAATTCTACACTGAAAAACCACCAAGTCCAGTGAGAATGAATGAATCCTCAACCTTGCAAGAAAAAAGATGGAAAGACTCTTCAGATGTTCACAGGTGTGCTTAGCAGATTGCAATCTCGTTTAGGTGAGGTATGGCTCCCTGCGGTTTCATGAGACGAGGAAAAGTTGTTGAGAAATACCACATCTGAGCTGCTCCAGAGCACTTTTCATAATGACATGATTTGCACAACAGGGCTGAAGGTGTGGCCTATCAGACTAATGTGACTGACTCAGGCCCTGACACTCTGCAGGCTCTGCCAACGCCTCCAGCTACTCTGCTTCCAACTTCAGCTGAAGTTTCAGAAATTGAAGTGCATGAGAAAACTGCACTCTAATTGGAATTAGCAGACATCCGCATGCAGTATTTCAAGTGACAGCACTGATTAAAAGCTGTTTTCAGTTTCAGTACAATTTCTACTGTATACATTCATCTCCTCTTAAAGGCCCAGCAACAAACTCTCTCTGGATCTGCAAAAAGGCATCTGTGCTCTCTCTTGACAGTCTTTAAGGTCCTTGGAGCAAATACGTGCTGGTTTCTGCATCGCCTACTGTACAGAGCACCCTTGACTGGATTAAATAATCAAAGGAAAACAAGCCATTTTCTAAATAGGAATGCTTAAACCCTCAGACTTACAAACTACACAATAGCAACATAATAGGCATTCTAGAGACACTTGAAGTTAACATACACCATTACTCTCTAATTTGGAGCAAACCCACCCATACTTGGATCAACACACTAGTCAATGCTTCCTCTTACTCCAACAGTCTCCATCATAAGGCCTTCGTAGCTGCAAGAACTGATTTAGGCCCACAGAGCAGCAATACAGGCTGGTCCACACACTCTAAAGCAATCTCCTAACTTCAGCAAAGCTGGCTGTCAAGTATCAGCATTGACTGCAACACTCCTCCATCACACAGTGACACAATATCCAATAACAAACATTCCAAAGTGCCTCCATAATACCTTGTAAACTTAGTATTGCAATCAGGGGGGGGTGTGGAGAGGCAAGGAAAAAAGTACTTAACCAATACGAATCACTCAGTGTGGCAATTCCAGCTCCTCAAATCGCAGAAGCACTAGATAACGATAAAAATAGCCACTGGCAGTCTGAACTGGCTCTCCAACCTATTCTGCAATGTTTTGCTATCGCGGGCAGATCCCGTGGCTGCCAGAAAGCTTCCGGTATCACTATCTTCACTCACTCTCCTTTTCTGGAAAGCCCAACAGCAAGTCTGAGTCATTTTAAGACCATGTGCTTGAAGAGATACCCTATTATTACAGACTGCAGAAAATTACCTTCTAAATATTTTTCTCCAGCTGAGGCAACACCACCAACAAAAAAGATCTAAGCCCTCAGAACCTTAGAAAACAGCAGCAAAAGCAATAGAAAATGCACTTTGTTTTGACAAGATAATAATCTATATATTGCATTTCTGGGGTTTTTTATGAACTTGCCACAACATCAGCATGTAAGAAATAGTATTTATTGTGAATGAACAAAAAGCAGTATGACATATCTTTAAAAAATTAATCTCACTAAAATGAGCACTAAGAATAAAGACACAGTCAGTACTCTATGAACCAGGAAAGAGTTAATGTAACAATTGTCACATTACTAGCTGGAACTGAGCAGGGAGGCACTAGGTTTTACCATACCCATAGGAACGCAAAATTCATTTTTAAAAATAGCAATTCTCATTTACTTTAAATTAACAAGAGCCTGCTGTTTGTTCGCTGAAATGTTTTAAATTCAACATCTTTACCTTCTTCTCTAGTCACTTGTTAAGAATTGAACAGCTATCCATGGAAGCACTGTAGGACTTCTTAATTTTCTAAAAAAGCACAGCAAACAGAGCCACTCCCCTAGAGCCGGCATCCTCATCAATCTATTCAGCTCCCCAGCGTGGCCGGCACCTTCCTCCTGCCTCCTAGCAGTAATAAATCAGTCGATTGCCCAGCAACTGGCTCTCCCTGTAAGTGCTGCTTTGGGAGAAACACCTCTAAACAACAAAGAAAAACGCGTTCTAAGCCCTGAACTTCTTTGTTGAGCAGCAGCCTGCCTCACAGGGCTCTGCAGCCGTACGCTGGCTGATGTTTGAAGTCGGAAAGTTATATTAATACTTGAGTATATATTTTTTACTTCGGCAATTTTATCTTTCTCAAGTTCTCCGAAGGGTGGTTCCCTACTGCCATATGCTTCTGGTTGACAACTTTGCTTACCCGAGATACTCTGAAGATAACAGATGGACCTACACAGTCAGCCTTCTAGTCTTTTTTTTTTCCTTTTGGTAGAGGAAAAATTAGGCACAACAGATTTTCCTGTACTTTTCCTTCCCTTCTAATCATTCTCCACATCATTCCACTGCCCTCCCTCTGTGAGAAACACTTACTGGTAAAACACTGAAAAGGACAAAGTCTTTGAAGCAAAGGCAGTAATATTTTTATTTCACAATTCAGCATTGAATCAGATGCCTTTCTAAAAAAAGGCATCCCGTCTTACCAAAGCAGTGGGTATAGCTACTAGTTTTAGACAAAGAAACGTCTAAGTCCCCAAAGAATGTTTATTTTTTTAGGTTATCCAACCACATCTGGAGACTCCCTTCAGGTTATCTCCTGACCTAAAACAGCTACACCTCACAAGACAACTAAGCCTATTGATAAATTCTTGCAACTCTAAAAGTGTTTATCCTTTCCGGTTATTCACCCACGTCTGGAGATTGTCTGCGTATCGTCTCTTGATACAAGCCAGATTTATACGATGAGATAATTAAACATACAAACCAGCTGCAGCAAAACTTATGGATTAATCCTCCCACCTCTAGAATCAAACCAGGGTAGAAGAGCTGGTTTGGCCGAAGGAAGCGGCAGCAGAGCGCACCTTGGCCCCGGGAAACCGCAGCCAGGGGGAAGGGGAGGAAGCAGCCGCCTTCCCACCGCGAGACAAAGGACACCCACCTTTCCTTCAAGGAAAGGAACACCTTGACCCAGCTCCCGCACGGGGCTCGGGGTCTCCAGCGCCCGCTGCCCCGCCGAGCGGCCGCCAACGCCCCACGATGGGCCCTGGCAGCCGGAGCCCTGACCCCACACGCTCCTGGAGCTAAAGCACCGCCGGCAGGGATCCTGCTCTCCTTCTCTTCTCCCTCTCCCCGTCTCCCTCTCCCCCTTCCCCTTCTCCCCCTCTCCCCTTTACTCCCCTTCTCTTCTTCTCTTTTCCCTTCTCCCTCTGTCCTTTTCCCTTTCTCTTCTCTTTTTCTTTCTCCCTCTCTCCTCTTCCCCTTTACTCCCCTTCTCCCTCTCCCCCTTTCCCCTTCTCCCCTCTCCTCTTCCCATCTCCCTCTTCCCTTTACTCTCCTTCTCTTCCTCTTTCCCCTTCTCCCTCTGCCCTTTTCCCTTTCTCTTCTCCTCTTTTCCCTCCTCCCTCTCTCCTCTTCCCCTTTACTCCCCTTCTCCCTCTCCTCTTTTCCCTTCTTCCTCTCCTTCACTCCCTTTTCTCCCTCTCCTCTTTTCTTCTTCTTCCCTTCTCCTTCTTCCTCTCCTCTCTCCTCTCCCCCCCTCTCCCCCCACGCCCGGTACACAGGGCCAACCCGAGGCTCCCCCGCCGTTCCCCGAGCGGCCGCCTCCCCCCCCCCGGCCCGGCCCGGCCCGCGAGGCCCGCGGGGAACAAAGGCGCGGGGGCCGGACGCAGGCCGCGCACTCACCGCTGCAGCACCAGGAGGAGGGCGAGCCCTGTGGGAACTTGGCGGAGTCGGGCGCGATGCAGACGCTGGAGCCGAGGTGCGGGCACTCCATGGCGGGGCGGGCGGCGGCTCCGAGCGGCGCTTACAGCGGCGGCGCCCCGCGCGCAACAGCCATCTTAGGGCCCGCCTCGCCGATCCGCGCACCGGGCTTTGCGGGCCGCCGCCCTCCCGTCCGCGACACGCGCCTCCTCGCCACGCCTCCCGCCGGGTTTTCCCAACGGCCGGCCCCCGCTCCACCGCGTGCCTCCACCCGCCGGGCTTTCCGAGGCGCCGGCCCAACGCTCCGCTCCACCTGGCTCCACATTCCGGGCTTTCCGAGGCGCTGGTCTCCGCTCATCCCCGCGGCCTCCTCATCCTCGCTCCCCCCGAGCATCACCGGGGTGCAGCTTCTCCCTAGAGACACCGCAGGCCCTGCTCACCCCGTGTCTCAGCTGATCATTTGGAAATATCTTCACCGCTGGGTTTTTTCACCCGGCCCCAAATGTCCCTGTATCTCCCCCCTCTGGCTGCCACCGTTAGGGGTGCGGGGAGAAGCACAGATTTGGCATTCCAGGTTTTGCAAAGAAGTAACAGCTCCAGGGCTCCGCAATCGCTACATTCATACAAATGTTCTACTGAAAATACTCTGTTTCTTTTCATGTGCAACAAATCAACCACTGTAAAACCTGGAAAAGTGGGGGCTTTTCCCAGAGGCCTTTGACCACTGTCCATTACCTTTATTTTAGTATGCAACTAGTCAGCTTGCAGTACTACTCACAATGGAAAATGCCCTTTTCTTCCTTGCTGTGGGGGTCACCAAGATCCCATAATGAAAGAAGAAAAGGTGCTTGGGATTGCAAGGAGGTTGGGAGGGGCATCCCTAGAAGGACAGGCACCATTTAGCTATGAAAAGCTACTAAAAGGCATCACCTTACCAGGATAGGTCTTTCATCTTCTATCCCTGATGGTTCATGTTTAGGAGCCCAAACCATCCTTACTGTGACACCTTGTTCCTTTTGCAAGATAACAACACAGTTCTATTCCTCCTTTCACTTATGGGTCAACAGTCTTTCAGTAAAACTCTGTAAACAGTGTAATTTTGCCCAGATATTAATGTGTTTTGTTTTAGTTGCCATGGCCACAGCAGATGCGGTAGCCCTTAAATTTTTTATCTCTGGTTGCCTAGATAAACACTTAAGTGAGGATAATCAGTCTGCCAGAGAGCTGTGATGCACAGCAGTTATCCCATAGGTGAGGATGCACAAGGATAACATAGAAGAGCAATAAGTATATTTGTAATGCAGCCTCTTTGCCTACTGAAAAATAACGGATCAATAATGCAGCTCTATGAGCACTTGGATCTCAGAAGCAGTGCTACAACAAGGCTAGTTTTAAGTGGCTGGCAGTGAGGCATAGAGGCTGAACACAGAATAAAACCGGGACAGAACCTCTGGGTAGAAGTCTTCTCTTCAGTTTGCTTTTTCAGGAAGTACAAATCACTTGATTTGGAACTGGATTTGAACTTTAATTTGCTTCCCCATTAGATTTGGTCTAATCCACAGCAGCAGAATTTTCCACGTGATCTTGTGTTCTGTCAAAATTGTAGAAAAATATCACTCAATGGACCAAGTGAAGCAGATTGTTGCCCTCGGTGACTTCCTCATCTGCTGTAGAAATTGGAGAGCGTGGAATGAAGAAGGTACGACATGAGTGCTAGCCCGAAGAACTAGAATCTAATTCAGTGTTTGCCAGACAATTCCTGGGTACCATCTGGCATGTTATTTAAGTCAATATTTTTTAACTAAGTAGACCTGCTTGCTTAAATTTGAAGTCTGACCTCCTCCTCAACTACTGCTGAGGAGAAAAAGGCCAGTTCTGTTCAGAGTGCACATGTTGGAGCCTTCCCTATAGCTAAATATCCACCTCAATTTCCAGTTTAAATGCATGAAGATAGAAAGAATATCATCTCCCCTGGCATATTTCTTATTTTCTACATGGTAGACTCAGAACGTGTGGAATGAGATTGGCGGATGACCTGAACACTCAACTGAAAAAGATATCAGCAAGCCTTTTGCTCTGAACACATAAAGCACTAACCGCTCTGAAAACATTACAAGCCAATCCAGACCTACTAGAAACTTGACAGATTGGGCTTTTGCCTCTTATTTCCCAAAGGTGTAAAAGTGAGGCATACAGATATGATGTCGATAGCAAGGAAACCTGCCATAAGGAAATGAATTCTTTACTTAGTGCAGTTGCAACTGCGAGGCAGACAACTGCCATGGAAAATGTTATTGGAAAGCATCAGAATATAGTTCTAAAACAGGGTCTCAGCTTAATAAAACCTTTACTAGAGGTTGGCTTAACAGCTATGCAAGTAACTCACACCTCGAATCCTGTGTTCAGTTGTGGGCCCCTCACCACAAGAAGGATGTTGAGGCTCTGGAGCGAGTCCAGGGAAGAGCAACGAAGCTGGAGAAGGGGCTGGAGAACAGGCCTGATGAGGAACGGCTGAGAGAGCTGGGGGTGTTTAGTCTGGAGAAGAGGAGGCTGAGGGGAGACCTCATTGCTCTCTCCAACTACCTGAAGGGAGATTGTGGAGAGGAGGGAGCTGGGCTCTTCTCCCAAGTGACAGGGAACAGGACAAGAGGGAATGGCCTCAAGCTCCACCAGGGGAGGTTCAGGCTCAACATTAGGAAAAAGTTTTTCACAGAAAGGGTCATTGGGCACTGGCAGAGGCTGCCCAGGGAGGTGGTTGACTCACCTTCCCTGGAGGTGTTTAAGGCATGTGTAGATGAGGTCCTGAGGGACATGGTTTAGAGACTGGTGGGAATGGATGGACTCGATGATCCGGTGGGTCTCTTCCAACCTGGTGATTAGATGATAACAAACCATCTCCGCAGCAGGCAGAAGCTTAGCTGCTTGCATCCGTGTGTGGAAATACACTGCAGCACATTAAGTAGCACAAGCACATTTCCGGCAGCACGCTGTCTCATAAACAAGCCATTTCCATTTCCTGCACGTTGTCTGGAAGTAAAGGTCACACACTTCTGTGTTTGATCACAACACCACAAGCAACTCCCTTTACAAGGTTCAAAGATTCTTCTCTGAAAGGCAAGATGCCCAAGATGAAGGGCAAATTTTAACACTGGGCCAGTGCCCAGAGCAAGCACCGGTGACAGTATTTAGAATTTAAGATTAAAGCGTGTAAAGAGGCTCGAGTCCCTGCAGCTCAAGCCCACGACACTGCAGTGTGTGAACCTTGAGGGGGCGGTGTGACACAAAGCACTGGGGACAGCCTAAGGCCAGACCTGTGCTGCACTCCCCTGCTTCCTCCTTCACCGTGAGAAATTACCCCAACTTCTAAACTTCTGCTTTCACAGGTCTAACGGTTCTCTCCAGGGCTAAGGAGGGATCCCTCATTTCTTAACGAGTCACTTCTTGTGGGGAATAACGTTGACAGTACAATTGTATGAGGCTGATGCAGATTCCATCAGAACAGATTATTAGGGATTTTTTGAAGTCTAATTCAGGTATGTAGCTGAGATCCACAGAGCAGCTGTGTTCCCTAAAAAACACAGGAAAGAAGGAAACCGGCCAAAGAAATTGCACGCTATGGATAGGATCCACGTGGCTGGATTGTGTACAAACACGCGCGCACACACATATATATGGGATCTTTTCCCATGTAGGTCCCATATAATCTAATCCCAATAAAAAAAAGAACTGTTCTGATGATAAGCTGAGAGGACTGGGAAGAAAATAAGATGGTACAGAATACTATTTCAGATAAAACTCAGAATCAGAATGTGAAATCTATTTGCTTATGTAAAGAAAATATTGTGAAAGAATTGTTTAAATTAATTTCTGACCTCTTATTCCAACCACTGAAAAATGGTATGACGGGAAAGTCCCAGAATGAACTGGGTGAACTAGTATGACCTTTTTCACCTCTAAGATCTGTTATTTCCATGTGTAATATTACTACAGAAGAAGTATCATGTACATCTGTGAACTTAACTGTACACAAACAATATCACTTTTCCCTCCACATTAAACAAGACTGTTGACAGCCAAAATACTCCACAAGCTGTTTTGGCTCCTTTGTTTGCTGTAAGCTACAAAGGAATCCCACCTGTGTCTCTGCCGCACAGACTCGCTTCTAGTTTTGTCCAAGGAATTTTGTACTGCGCTGTGCACACATTAGATCTTGTTTCTACTTTACTGACTACAAAGAACCATAAATATTAACACAAAAGGTGCCCATGTCTCAGAACATTTTGATTCTGAAGTGTTTTGAATCCAAAGCAAAGCCTCCCTGGGAAAAAACTTGCCCTTGTACACAAAGAAAGTATAATTTCACTGATAACTGAGCTGAATGAGACTTGTGTTAGCTCACAAGCGGCAGTATTTTGTCCTGTTTGGAGATCAGCTCATTACTCAGGAAACAGACCTTTTCTTGCCATGTCACCAGGATGACATTATTTGTTATTATGTTATTCTTCAGGCTCAGTTCTTCACAATGTTGAGTAGCAATCTGAATTGTGAAAAAGGAGACTATTGCTTCAGATTTCCTTTCCTTGCTCCCTTCACATAACATCTGTTAACTCAAGGACTGAACAAGGCCTTCTGACATTTTTCTGCTCTAGCTGGAACTTGAAACTAAGATGGCAAAATGCAGCAAGAGGGAGATACTCAGCTTGCTCTGAAATAAGGAGCCACTGAGACACCCTATTGAGCATCACTAAATCTTTCAAAGCAGTCTTGTTAAGCTCCAAACACCAAACTGATTTACTCATTATAGCCAGAGATGAATGTGCCAATGGCTATTCGGTGTTCTATGAACTGCTGACACAGATAGCCCTGAGCATTGAAGAACAGAGACGTAGCTGAGACTTCTGAGATTTTGACTTGCTTCACACTTATGGTCAACACTTGGAAGGTCAACACTTAAATATATGTTTAATTGTTTAAATGCATGGCACCTTGTTGGTGGGGAGGGCCAGGAATTTAATACGTAGCATAATACAATTCACATTCGAGAAAACTATCTGAAAGCCCTTTATAGAATTATGTATCTACAATGCCTGTAATTTCTTCCACTCAGAAGAAAGAATAACGAAGGCAACTATTTAAAAATATCTACTGGTCTACATTACTGCTTCTTTACCTGCTAGACTCAAGAATTCACCCAGGCTGATTTCTGTAATGCCTGTGTAGCCAGGAATTAATGGCGCACCATGAAAAATTATTTATTTGCATTCCCCCAGGAAGTGTTTGGTAACTCATCCACGCTCATCCAATTCACTGTGACACTGTCCCATGTTAACATGCATTTCTGTATGTTCTGAGACCTGTACATCTAAAAGAATCTAAGGTGACGCATAGCTGCAGTAAAGCCTTTCATTACTATGACCCCCTCTTGTGAAAAGTGCGCTGTAATAGCAGGGACCAGAATAGATGTTCCAGTCAGTAGATGAGTAAGCTTGGTGAGACCTGCTGCGTTTTGCGGTCCCTCCTTGCCCTAAAAGATAGTTAAGCAGCAGCTGCCTAACTACATTCTGATGTCCTCACTGACTCACATATCCCTATCAACATCATTCCATATTCAGTTGAACCACTTTCCATGGTTCAAACATACAAGCAATTTAAAATAGGCTATAAATAGATAACTAACCACCATCTACCCCTACTGCATGTTAGCAGTTTTGTAAAGTAGCAAACAGCTAGAAAAACTATGCAGAGATCTCATCATAGTGACCTTTTCATTAAATTATTGTTTCACTCAAAGATCACTTTGAATGTTCCACCACATCCTAAAAAGTACTGAGGTCTAAGCAACATGAGACTTCATTGCTGTGCTTCTCCATCCAGGCCTGCATTTAGAGCATAATGAGATTCCACTCTTGTAAACATGACGGAGTATCCAAACCCAAGAAATTCTTAAACTTGTGTAGTATAGTGTAGTTTTCAAAAGGGCTTGCAGCTTGGGACACACAGTTCTCGTTTGACTTGCTTAATGTCACTTCATGCAGGTGCAAGGGAAAATGGCAGGTTCAACATCTTCAGTACGTAAGTGCCAAAACTTTGAAGTACAGGTTAACCAAAACATGCTTGCCCAATGTAGGGTAATTTTCTTTTAATGGGTAAATGTAACAGCTGTAATAGATCAAAAGCCTGATCTAAATAGCCAGAGCATTTAGGTACTCATAAGCATGGCAAGTAATCATGAATCTTCAGGGCTTAAGCTTTACACCATTGCTATCAGTATTTCTGCATCAAAGTAAAGTTTCTCATTACAGTCTTCCTCTAAAAAAAGAGAGGTTAACAAGCCTGACTTCTCATTATAGCTTCTCATCTGCATAGACAACACTGCATTTTGCCATTCCTAGGATAAAAGGCTGAGACGGAGCCACTCTAGCCATGAAGACAAGAAGGAAAGAAAAAAAAAACCTGAAAACAGCAACTTCAACTGCTAGGGTGCTGACCAGTCTGCCTCCAAACTTTGCCATACCCATCCTGGACCCTTCTGCTTGAACACCAACCACAGCTTGGCTGTTTGGGGTTGCGGCATAGGCCTTTCTGCTGCCAGCAGGCTTCAATTCCAGGCAGCTATTTGCTGACGTCTAGAGCCAACTCTGGCTGTTAACTACAGAAGGAGAACCAGTATGTCACTTTGAGGTGTGGGAAAATGAGCAGGTATTGTTGATGGTGCTGTGAAACCATTAGCAAGATGAAACCACAATGTATCTATTTATCATACAAGGAAGGTAAGACTTAGGCCTACCTGCAGACTTTACTTCTTCCTCAAAGTATGCGCTGTGTACTTTCTGTATGTGCTGTTGGCACATGCTGCCTATTGTTTGCAAATTATTCTGTTCTCAGAGAGAACTACAAACATTTCAGAATTTCAGCAGTTTGAGGTTATATTTACTTAGGTGGCTGTAAGTTGTCAAGGATTGTGAAGATGCACCCTTAAGGATTGAAATTAAGGGATGAAATTATAACTTGTTTGCTTCATCCATCTGACTTACCATTGCCTGGACAGATTAGTGAAGCTAATATGGAAAAACTCTTCATGCCTGTTAGTGGAGAAGTCATTCCCATTCCCAGCAGCACCTCGGTAAGCAAATGGTTTGCAGCAGTTCACAGTTCTGTAACAAGAGAGGCAATTCAGGATTGCTTACAATCTGCAGTGCTGAGTTAAGCTGGTCCCCCTTTATCCTATTTGCTACGATAATGTGGTTATCACTGTGTACAAAATACCACATTGCAGCTCTGGCCACAAGAATGCTGCAGTAAACAAGCTGATGGGAGAACTCCAACAGCCCCACGTTCCAGGGGCTGTGTGAAAAATCCCCTTGTGGGGAGGTTTCAAACCAGCAGCTGCACCACTGGAGTGCTGCCTTCCCAGAGGGAATATAGGCCAGAAGAAGTGGACTTTGCAGTCCTGTTAAAAGTTTTGAAGATTTTTGGGAACATATTATTAAAGTTAAGCAGGATGCATTTCATTTAAAACACATCATTTTTTCAGGTCTTCATGCAAAGAATTGGCCCTCACTTCCCTCTCCCTCTTCCCCCACTCCCTGTCTTCTGGAGTCACTATTAAGAGATTTACATTTGTGGAAAACTACAACACTGACTTCTTTCACATTGGCTTTTAAAGCCAACATATGACTGGCAAAGTGTTTACCAGCAAGACAAACCAAACAAGCTTTTTATGTCTCCAAAGCTAAGAAAATACTGCTTGGAGCACTGCATGCCTTGAGCTTCTGCAGGGGCAGAGCTCATTCTGCAGCCCATCGTGAGGAAACTGCTATTTTAATCATCTTGTAGTTGCTTAAGCATAGGTTCTCCTGTTCATTTAGAACAGCCTCAACCCAGAACACTAAGCCATAAATACATCTGGAACTGAGGTTAAAGAAGAGTTAATATTCACCTCTCTAGTTTTATTTTAAAATAAAGCTTTAGATCTCTTGATGTGTAGCAGACATCAGTGAGTCACTCCAGACAGCTTAAAGATATTTTGGAAAAAGCTGTAAAGTGAGTTTTTGGGTTTGTTTTTGTTTCTCTTTTTTTCCCCCCAGTCACAAGCAGACTTGGCTCAGTTATTTGGTTTTGTTTTGTAACAGAAGGAGAACTAGAGTAGCATAGAAGTTAATGAGCATGTAACACCCGTCAGCCACGTAGACACTCCACCAGAAAGGACTCCTGGCCTGACTCTAGCCAGCCATCCCGTGTTGATGGAGCTGGTGTGGTGGTGACAAGAGGCCTTTGTATTCATCCTCTGTGCAGCAGCATCAACTGCAGTGAACCTCTATGCTCAGAGCAAAGAGCACAATGGCATCAGCAGGAGGAGGAAACAGAGCAGCGGAGACATTTTACCAAACTTTTCTGGTTCATATGGCTCTATGGGTCTGGCTGGTAGTGATGTGGGGAATACGTGACATCTAAAGGTACTTCCAAAAGCATAGAGACAGAAATTAAGCACAAGGAAGTCAGTCACAGTCGGAAACTGAAATCCAGAGTGGGGACTCCTGCTACCCTGTCCAGATCACTTCCTTCTATCCTTCCAGCTTACAGTATAGACAAGGCCAGAACTGAAAATGTAAGTATATGAATTCCTCTGTCTTCCCTATAGCAGAACTTTTATCTGGCTGTTCCTGCAGCAGCGCATGTTTAAGCACTTGAGCCAATGCCATGACCATGTGTGGTGCATGAAGCAGACAGAGCAGAGACCGGCAACAAAAATGATTCTGTTATTCTGAGGAGTATTTCTGGCAGGATCCAGGAGTGCAAAGCAATGAGGAGAAAGCTGTGTTCCATCTTTAGCAGAACGCCTCACTTTGCTGTACTCTGTTTCTTGTCTTGTTTGCTTCAGCCTTTTGTTAACTACACTTTTGGGCTTCCATGTGTATACAGACAGGACAAATATAGTGACTCGCAAGTGTATACCTATTATTTAGTTGTTATATAAAGCCCACCTGAGAGCACGGTAAATTCACATTTTAGGTGTTCTGGAAAATTCTGCTGAAAATTTGTTCTGGTTTGTTGCCATGTTTCAGGGATCCTTTCTCATCCCCACACACAAGCGAATCCTCAACGCGTTTTTAAATGAGTACAGAGAAACCCTGTTAGTCACAACAGTGACCACAGAAAAGGTTTTTCCTTTGAGAGTCTTTTCTTATTTCATACAGCTTTACTAAGTAACCCTTCACACCACAGGATGCCATTTGTGCTTTTCATGTGGTGGCAGGGGTCACCATCCTGGCAAGTAACAAGGAAATTGGTTGGAGCCTATTTTAGATACCAATTCTTGTTGCACATCATTCATATAGCTCATCGCTTCTCCTCCGTTCCCCTATTTAATGACTTAGGTCCTCAGTTCCTCTCTAACAACAGGGAAAGATCCGAGTCCCTGATAAAGTGGCACGTAGAAAAGGCTGATAAATCAAAGACTGTAATGAAAAAAAGATGAGGGATATTTGTCTAGCAGGGTAATGCCATTATTCACATAAATGCGATAGATGAAGAGAGCTAACATTTAATACTTCTCCTCTATTTGCCTTACAAACACCATTTAAATATGCTTCAGAACACAAATACACGGAAATATTCTCAGTTTTATGCCCCATCGCTATTGCTCATTCAGTACCCCGATATGGCATCTCAGAAGAGTGCTCAGAGCCAAAGATCAAAATGAGATGCCTCTGCTTCACAGAAGGCTCTGCAAACTCATGCATGTCCACAGATCAGGCTGGGAAAGCAAAGAGATCCCACTGAGTGAGCTCCCCTCCCTTTTGCCCTACCATGAGATAAAGACAAGCTGCATAATGTAAAAAGAATATATATAGGTTTGGGTTTTTTCCCCGAAAAAGCACTCCTCCCTGAATTTTCATATTTAATGGGTGGGGAATACCAAATATTTACCAGTGCCACTTGTGCATACTGACTGATCCACATCCAGGCTAACCAGCCTGCAATAAGCTACACAAAAATAATTCCTATGAACTTTGCTGAGAGCCCTCATAGGCACTAAAGGTTAACTCATATAGATGCTCGTCACCTCCTGTGCTGACACTCCTTGAAGAACAGCTGAAAGCCCACGTTCCAAATCTGCTTTCCTGCTAGAATAGCTGAGTCTTCATTTGATTTCTGCTTAACAGGGATGATACGACCCTTTCGTATGCTCTAGCATGGGAACCGCTTTAGGAATTAGTTTGCATAACAAATCCACAAGATATAGCAAGATACAACAAGCTACATACACTAATGGCAGTACAACATGTATTCCATGGGAAAAGCACAACAGGGCAAAGCACAGTGAAGATTAAAAAGAAAAAGAAGTTTTGTCTGAGCATTTGTTGGATGTGCCTGTCAAAGCTGTGCAAGCAAGGCCAAAGCAGTCATAAAGATACAGGGAGCACTTGTAATTTCTTGTATTCTGGAATTGCTGAGAGCGTATTGTCTTCATTTCCTTTTCCCAATGTTCCTGAGTCCACCATTGTGTCTGACAATGGCAGAGCCTGATTTAGTAAACCAATTTGGCAAGTTCCCTGTCAGAAATCCGGCTGTTCCTGGCAGCCTTCAATCTCAACTGCAGAGCTAATTCAACCTTTTTCCATTTGGTTCGGAAAAAGAGCTATTCTGGGTCATTTATAATACAAACAGCTGTCGTAAAAAGACCTGCACAACCTATTACATATAGTATGTAGTCATTAAAGGCCTGTTGACTTGTTGCAAATGGTGACAGCATCACTTGTTATTTGCATTTTTCATTTCTTTTTCCTTTGCCTTGTTCTCATACCTTCCCTGCTGGCAGTAAAGAGCATTGCCACATTGATGTAATTCTTGGAATGACAAACACAGAGTATTTATTAATCCAAAAAAGAAGGACAAATTAGAAAGCACGAGCTAATATGAAATTGTTTTACCAACGTGGGAGCCGACTGTCATTGTTGTGCCTGTCAATCCACAGTTGGAGTTTGTCCTGCGTGCAGTGTGTAATGGGCTGGATAAAATGAAAGAATGAGGGTGGTCTAATTTTGAGGAGAGAAGCAGTGAGGGCCCTTGAGGTGTTTGCTGTTGTAATCAGATTAGCAGAACTCAAAGGTAAGTGAGACAGAGCTGTATATCCTTTGATGATGAACAGCAGAACATGCGCTGGCCAACTAGATGTGCATGGCCTTGTTCAGAACAAGGATGTTCATACATGAAGAAGTTTACTCCTATCTGTCTACTTGCAATACTCAACCATGTTTGGATGGTGATAATATTTCGGCACCATTGCACAGAGAACACTTGTAGCACAAGCAGCCAAGCTCCACCACCTTCTTACTGAGAACAGCAGAACTGAAAGTTTTGCAATGTACTATTCAAGAGAAAAACAAGGTAGAAAAACCAAGGAACAGAAAAAAATGGAGCTGCTAAGCAAATCTATATTCAGGCCAGATAACACCCCACGTTTGATCCCGCTTTTAAAAAGGATTCGTGATTCCTAATTGTATCATGTGGGGAGTGCTGCCTGCTAACTGGGGCTGGGCCTCAAACTCTGAGGACTGTAAGCTCAGTTTATCTCCAACATTGAGACAACAGGAAACCTATCATTCATCCCTTACATTTCTTTGCTCCAGCTTTAAAGTGAGAGATCACAGCTAGGAAGAAGCAGGATGTGGAATCATCTTCCGTTACAGTATAACTGCACTTCTGCAGTTCCATTCAACAGGGAATCTCATAACAATACTAAGTCTCCAGGGTCCTGCGGGGTGGCTCTGTTTTGGTTTTCTCCATTATCCACATCATCTTTCATCCTCCCTGTTCTTAGCTCTACTTATCACTTTCTGTATTGTAAACATGTATTTTGATATGGCAAACACACTCATGGAAAACATTTCTTCAGTGTAATGAGTTGCCTTACACTTGTCCTATGTGCTTTCCAGGACGACTATCACATTGGTCTGTATGTTACTACTGCCTTAAACCCCACAAATTTTAGGAGACAGTGCAAGTTAAAGATTGATAAACACATTCCACAAAATTTTAAACTGACCTTTCACACTGTGGATCCAAATCTACTACTCATGATGCTCACCAGTCTATGAAAACCTGGCTCTGTCTCTCCCTTGGACTGATGCTGAGATGAAAACCAACTGCTAGCAACCTAAAATTTCTGAAAGTCAGACTAATACGGCAAACCTCACGTAGTTTGCACAGAATACAGGCGGGTAACTGTATCGGGGAGCTTTTTTTTCTTTTTCTGTGGTTTGTGTACTGCAAGCAAAGAGCTTTCTATCCAGCTGACCATGAAAGCACAAGCACTGCCTGGAATTCCTCCCGAGGATGTGAAGCCAAACTATGTCACAAACTGGGGAGGGAGCGGAGTAGGTAGTGAACGTGCAAAGAAAGAACTGAGGGAGATTCTAAGAACCAGCACACACTTCAGAATGAGGAACTTTACAAGTACACTAGCAGAAAAGAGGAAGAACGGAGGTATGAAAACACCGTTTGGCAGATAGCTCAGTCCACACCCTCCTGCACAACAAGGTTCTTCTGTAGAGCAGGTAGTTTTCAACTGTAACTGACACCAGCCTTAGCAGCTCGTCAGACAGGTTGCCACTGACGTGAAGGCTAATGACAAACAGTTTCTGCTACAAAACCCAACAAAATTGTATTTCCAAACTTCCAACAGGTTAGGGGAGATCCTGCATGCACCAATAACTGTGTGCTGGTAGCCCACATGCTCCAACACACTCAGCATGCCCCTCTGTACAAACACAGTAGACACTATCCCTTGTTTTTGAACAATGGCACTTCAAAAGCCACATTAGAAACATTTTCACTACAGCTCCTGTTCTCTCCCTGTAGCTTACATCTGGTTGAACCAGAACAAGCAGAATGAAAATGTTAGTTTACAAAATCCTAAGGGCAAGTACGATAGAGGAACTGTACTCAGTGACAACTGCTTTCTGAAAGGCTACAGGGCATTAATTAGTTACTGCTGCTCTCCCTACAATGGGAAGATAGGGCTACAGATGAACAGCAGCAACAGGCCAGAATCCTGCTCCATAGCGTATACTCCTCTTTACCTCCCTCCATACGTGTCCTGAACATAATATTAGACTCTGGAGCTGTTTCTTCATGAATTTTCATTTCTCCCTGCTTCATGTGTTCTCCTGGTTTTGAGAGCTTTCAGCTTAAAATAAAAAACATTCCTGACAAGTCAGATGGTTTTCATGGCAAGTGTCCATGGTTCCTCTCAGTTATTAACAGTCCCACACAGAACCTCCCTCCAGTCCTCACAGGGGCCCATTATGCTAAATCACACCAATTCAAAAAAGGGAGTTGAGGGAGACACTCTCAAATAGGCTAGCAAAACTCTAATGTGGTATGGCCCACTAGAGAACAGTTTTTATAGGTATTTATGTCTTTGCTAAATAATTTCTGGTGCTCCACATTTAAATTCTCCTCTAAATGCTGGAGTATGCCCTGTGAGGAGCTCACCGTAACTGAGGTAATGAAGGATATGATCAGTTTTCTGAGAGTGCTGTGACCTAGAGGCAGGTCTGATTACATCATTTGTTTTGGGTTGAGTCTCAAGAGCTTTATAAAGAGCACTCCTAAAAGGAAAAGGAGAGACAAGAAGACAGAAGAGCAATAACTCATTAGTAGAAGCTCTGTATGTGTGTCTTCTGCTACTTGCCACACATCTACAAGGGAGTTTCTTCAGAGTGCAGAGAAACCTGTGAACTGTCAGAATATTCTAAATCTTTCCTTGAGATGTCAGCCAAGAGCTTCAGTATAGTCACAGTCGCTACTGTGCTTATTTTCTTCCTAAAGGTACAACCCTCAGTGCAAGCGCCGTTGAATGGTAAAGTCTTTCAGCTTTCTATTTTATTGTCACTTTTACCTTAGGGCAGTTCATGCATGCAGAAAACCAGCATCTTTTAACTATTGCTATTTCAACAGCATGTGTGTGTTGTTGCAGCCTGCAGTTGTCTGCAGTTAGTATCCCTATTTCATTTTCTCAGAATGGGTATTCTGATAAATACAGGAAAAAGAAATCTGTCCTTTGGTTTAGTGTGTGTTACAGACTTCTTGCATGCTCAGTATGATTTGCTTTGTGATCTTTTTGTTTCTCATAGGAAGAAGCAGACTGGTCCTTCTCAAAGTTAGTGGAAGTATTGCACCTTTCCCTTTTCCCTGTAAATTTTTAAAGCAGAGGAAAAGAATGCAATCCTTGTGAAGTGCTCCATATACTAGATTTCATTCTTTTATATTTAAACAGGCCCAACTTTGGGAGTGTAGTGCTCCTCACTCTCTTTTTAGGAAATAATGTTTATCTATTGAAGCTGATGATAATCTACCTATTGTGGCTATAGGATATGAGGGAGAATCATTTTAAAGGGTTGTGTGAGAGGACTTACTCAGCATGTACATGCACGGGAGGGAAATCCTGGATGCTGAAGTGTAATCAAGAGCAGTCAGCTCCATACAGAGCTCTGCCAAGACAAGCATTTTATGGGCTTTTTTGCATGAGCCGCATAAGAGGTGGAATTCGAACTTTTAAGGTCACCTTCTTATTTCAGGCATGTATCCTCTATATATCCATATATTCTCTAGCAGAATCTCCTACCTCAAGGGCAGAGGTTCCTAGAGCTTGATGCTTTCCGGAGTAACAGAGTAAAGCTACCAAGTGTTCCCAGTGCTTTCTCTAGCACAGAAGGTTTGCAAGTGAAAGGATGTGTCAAAAAGATATGTCTTACAATTAGTCCTGAAGGGAATGCAGAACTCCTATCATAAAATTTGATACCCAGCACCAAGAGAAGGGTCACAGCATCTGCCTGACCTTGACATCTTCCCAAGTCAGAGACACAATTCACAATCAGTGAAGCACAGATACACCAGCTCCAGGAACCTCCTCTGCCATGCATGGGTGTGTAATCATGTTACTCATCAGCACNAACATTGATTATCACAACTAAAACCATTCCCACTTTCTCATCTCCCAAATGATGCTGGAAAAGTACTCATTCCCTGGATATCAGTGAAGCACAGATACATCAGCTCCAGGAACCTCCTCTACCATGCATGGGCATGTAATCATGTTACTCATCAGCACACGCATGAACACAGGCAGGAGAGTGCTCACAAGCACAGAGCTGTTGATAGCTCCTTTCTAGACATGAATCAGACACTCTATAGACTCTCCCCCAATTCTAGGAGACTGTGTGATTGTCTGCCTCATCCTCATTTCATTACCAAGCAGAACAAGGGTAATAGCAACCTTGCTCATATTCTGGGGATGGCAGCAAATCGCTTTTGCAGCTCTACATCTTCATTCAGATGAAATCAAAACGATTCTGCCATCTGGTCATCTGTTCATCTCCTGATCCAAGGTAGATGAAATAAGCATTACCTGTGCCTCAGCCCTAACCTACACGAGTCACTGTTCATTATGCTCATCAGGAAAGTCATAATGGGAGTGAATCGCAGATCATCAAAATGCTCACAGGCTAAGGAAAATTTCACTTGGCAAATATTTTAAGCTTTCATTTATTTTTGTTTCAATTAGCATAAATGCTCAAAATATTTTAAATCTGTGAAATTGACTGTTTTAGGGTCTTTCTAGATTATAAAAACATTTTTTTTGGCACTCGGTACACATTTTAATGGGTAGTGAGAAAATAAGCAGACAGTAGTTATTATAGTTAAGCGAATATTTCTTCAAATCCTGCTCAGATGAGGGTGTGGTGATTTGTAAAACTTGTCAATTATCAGTTGCTATCTTTATGCAAGTTTTAATTACAGAACATGCTGGCCAGGGGGTACAAGCATCCCCCCCACAAACCCAGTAAGAGATCATCCCCTACAGAAAGAAGGGGAGAGGAGAATGTGGTTTCTCATCTTGAAATCTAAAACAGTGCACGAATTCTTCAATGCTAGGAACCTGGGAAGTTTAGCCAGGATGATTACACAGACCTCATTTTGAAAATTCCAGAGTAAAAGGAGGTAGCACACTGGTCCTAATGAACTGGAAGCAAAGAGCTTAGTGTTCCCAGCACATACCAGGGCATAAGAGCTGAGTGCAGCTGTTTTGCACATCCCTACAAACTAATCCCAAAACATTCCACTCAACATTCTTTGGAGAAGAACTCCATCTGTGACCAAAAAAATGCAGCAGGAATCATGTAGTGAACAGACATATGTATGTGAGCATAAATATTTGTTGGCAAGCACACATGCATGCACAGGCACACTGACTGTTTGCAAAACTTGTAATTCAGGACTGTTTTCTAAGCAACAATAAAATGAAATTTGCGGAGAGTAAAGATCTGCATGAGCCTGATAAGTGAAACTGTTCAGGTCTGTCAGAACAAGCATCTATAATTATACAGAAGCTGAATGGCTGCAAGTAGGTTTCAGGTAAAAAAAAAAAAAAAGGATTCAAAAGGGCATTTAATAAGTCAAGCTCTTTCCAAATACATGCAGAGGCACTGTCTCAAGATCAGTTCCTTAACCAATGGATGAATATTGGTAATTTTAACACTCACTCAGCCCCCCAGGACTCTCTGAGTTACATGGATTTGCATATCACACTTGCTTTTTTCAAAGCCCATCTACTCCTAGATGTTTCAGCTGGCAAATCCCAGAGCTGCTGTACAGAAATGACTGTCCATCTTTTCTCAGTGTAGCAACTACCAATCCACTGATGTCTTTCAAACTCCTCAGCTAGGCGTGAGGGGGTTCATTAGAGCTACACTACTTTTATAATCCTTAGTTTCCTAACCAGAAAAAGATCAGGGATGTACCTGCATACAGAGTATGGGGCTAGTCCAGGAGAAAAAAAAAATAAGATCGACATAAGTTTTGTTCCAGGATTTAAGTGACCACAAGAAAGGTAAGCCCTATGGGCAGTAGGATAATTACAGTTATAATTTTGGTGGGAAGGGTTCATAGTCTTTGAAAGTGTCTGTGTTTTACTGTACCGCTGTGGCTAGAAAGATAAAAGCATTGCAAAATTCAGTACATGGGTTTAAGTGGCAATTTGTTTCTTTAAAGAGTGAAATCAATTTCAAATATTCACTGTAATATCTCCTTTGTCTTTAAACAGGGTCAAAATGGTCTTACGTTGGTAAGTACTAATTTGTACATACTTTTGCACTCTAAAGACATGTCAGATGTGTGCTGCTGAGAACCTACAGGGGTCACTACGATCATCCAGCTTTTGATCCTGCCCTTTGTCTGGAACTCTGTTGTTATTCGTCCACCAGGCTTCATACCTGGCTGATTGAGTTAGTTATTGGGTTCTAAATTGCGCTGTAGAATGACAGCAACTTCAGCAGACTAAGACTGGCCCTGTAACTGCAGAGGTTCCCCAAAGTCCTCCGTTTCCCTGCCAGTCACAGACCAGCAGCACATTTCATCCTCTTTCTGCAATGAGCATATCATTCCTTACCCGCACAGGTCTTAAATTTTCAAGTAGAATCAAAGTTCCGCAAGTCACTTGTGTCATTTTATGGAGACTCAGCTCCTTGAAAATCCCAGCACCAATAAGGTAGAATGAATCATATTCAGGAAAGCCATGCTATGTTGTTCACTAGTCCTTTAAGTCACTTGTTAAACCTGATGGCTGCTCAGTAAGTAAAATTATCAAGAGATTTTCTTTTAATTGACTAAATCCTCTGGCTAGTTATTTCCTCATTCAGAGCAGTGTTTTATATGCCACATGCCCACAGAGAAGCAGGCAGTACTGAGAATCTCAGGAAAAATTTTCTTGTTCTTAAAAGACTTTGGTGTTGCTCCAAGACAACACAAAGAACCTCTGAGACTGAACTTGGTGCTAATAACTACTCCCTTTGGCTGTGCTCCAGTTTACCTGACTTGCTTCACATAACCAAAAGGGAAAGTGTCAGCTGCACGTCTATAGGTATGAATCTGACTGCCAGTACATGTATATACACTTGGCATTCTCATTAGGAAATAAAAGCCTGGCACTGTTTGAATAACAAAACCTGTGTTTTCCATCTTGACAGTAGCCATCAGATGAACCTAACCCTACTGGGCAGTAAGGAAAGCAAAACTCCTTTTACTATCATCAGAGTAGAAGTTTTGCCCTCCTTTCTGGGGTAATGCTTGTTTAAATTAGTTACTTCTCCCTTTCTGGGAATTTGGGTACCAGTGCTTTTCCCAGTGCCCAAGTTCCTTGGTTCCTGTTAAGTACGACCATACTGCAGTCTGAATTCTAACATGTACTGGAGGACAGGCTGAAGGTTCACAAAACAGACTTTGTTTTTTCTTTCAACTGCTTGTTTTCAAGTATATCTAGAAAATTATAGAAAAGCAACTTCAAAAAATTAGAGTGGCCAATGAACTTGTACAGAATAATTCTTCTCATATGCCTGGAGAAAAACAGAGGTAGAATATTGGTCTGCACAGAGAAAAACTGCAATTAGAGAGACTGCAGTCACCCAGAAAAAAGCCTCTCCATACTGATCTTGGTTCTGATCTTAGTTCTTTGCACCAGCCTACACCTTCTACCACTTACCTTTCTCCCTGCAACACTTTAAAGTGCCTCCCACTAAAATTAAGTCAACAGGAAGGGAAAGGAAATCAAACCATTATAATCACAGTGCAGACTGATGTCAAGATAAGGGTCAAGGTACAAGGCTAAGGGTGGAGGAGAAATCCGGGTGCTGACTGTCAATGAGAGCTCTATTTGTTCAGTGTGACAATATGTAAAACAATGTTGATGCAGTGTTGGCAGCTCAGGGCATGGTGGCAAAGCAAGATGACACTGCATGTGATCAGACCTTTTCTATTCAGTACAAGCTCTCCAAAGAAATGAGCATTTGGCTTGGCTATAATGGAAACTACCACGTTAGAGAAAACAAATATAAAAACTAAATATCTCTTCTATTTGCCTCTTCCTTAGCAAAACTGCAGTGATGTTCCTCCTGATTTCACTACTCTTGTACACAGCCTGAGAAAAAGTGCCTTGGAGAAGCAGCACAGGCCAGTGAGCTGGGACATGAGCCCTGAGCCACCTCTGCCACAGGCTTGCTTTGTGTCCTCTGAGGGGCTGCTTCACCTTCTGTACACGAGGCAAAGCAGGCAAAGTGTACCGTGAGAAATGTGTTCTCTGTTAAAGAACTAAAAGAATTGTTCTGTTGCCCCACAGCTCAGGACAGAATGTGCATGCAGCTATTGGCAATGTTGCTGTGTGGCTGGAAGGTGCAAGCCTGAATTCCGCTGCTCCAGAAGAGAATTGGTAGAATTGGAGAGCAGGCTTCAATATTTTGGATTCTGGCTTTCTGCTTCTGTATCAAAGAACCAGAATCACTTCTTGGGAGTAGAAAAGCATTCACAATGAAGAAACCTAGCTTTCCAGGCAAGTTTAAAGAACAGTGCTAAAAGAATTAATAACACACTTTAGCATGCAAGGAGTCAACTTCACACTACAACAGAGACACAAGGACTGTTTCTAATAGACATCAGGCTAATTGAACTGGCAAACCCTTTAGTTTTGCTACTGCCAAATACTCTACTGGAATCTGGTGAGGTGCTGAGAATTTGTGCTAAGACCCCCCCATTTCCCCTTGGGAACTGCCAGCTTTAGTGAACATGCTAGAACATGCACACAATTTTTAATACAGCACTTGAGCAGCTACAGCCCTTGGAAACTCCTCTATCTCACCAGCTTCCCTCTGGACACATACGTGGAAAATATACACATATATGTGTATATAGAACAGTATGGCTGAGCTCTGCCTGTGCTCTAAGTGAAATGGAAACCATGCAGTCGTGTTACTCTGGCAGGGAGCCTCTGCTTCTAACTCAGCCCTGGGCTAACGGCAGCTCTGCAGCTTCCAGCTGGCTGAAGACAGGGCACAGGACTCTGCCTGGCTGCAAAAATACCACAGACATTCCCTGTGTAACTGACCCAATGTATTTTACTGCATTAGTAAAAGAACTTGGACACCCCATGAGAAGCTTGAGCAACATGAATATTAACAGAGGCCTGTTTTCTTCTTTAAGGTAGCCAATACATACATCCTTGGAGCAGATACTGCTGTTGTTCCTAAAGGAACATCTGTCCTTCATCACCCAGCAGCACTAGGGCTGCAGGGCTGGCTTAGACATGGAAAGTGAAAGACTGTCAAAGAAAATGGATGCATGCAGCCGTGGTGCTGAGGGTATCTTACTCAGCTCTCTTCAGCTGGGCAACAAGTCCATCCAAAGAATCATTACTACTTTATTTACAGATATCTTTTATAAAGTAGCCATGAGGGCACAGCCAAGCTCAGAGTTATTTACAGCGCGGTAAGGGAACATGGTCCTGGCAACTCATGTAAAAGAAGGCAGACCACAAGCTGAATTTGAGCAATCCAAGTCTGCACTCCCTACAACAGGGAGTGTTTATGGTTGCACTGAGAGCAGTGGTAGCAGCAGCAGTCCTACTTCCACCCATCTCAACATCCCCACACCTTAACTTGCTAAATCAAACTGCTGAATAGTAGCATTGGGTGGGTAGGACAGGCCCATGACACAATTATTGCTCTGCTCACACAGTCCTGACAGGAACCTCATGGCAGCAAACATCATTTGGGATATTTATGCAAAACTTCTTATGTTAATACCTTTGGGGACTTGCAGTACAAGCCAAGCTTAATACATCCACACGCTGTTCTTTATTTAGTAGTGATCAGACGGGGCCTTTGTGAACACAATGTGATTTCCACTGAATTTATCTGAATGTGCTGGCACCGAAAAAGGAAAATCTGGTTCATAATCAATCACTCATTTTCAACAGACCTAGGTGAGAAACACCTCCCAGCTGTGTGGTTTATTTACCATGGAAATCTGAATTTCACATACGCAAACCCAAGCTGCAGTGAGCTCAGCTCTTTGAGACAGGAGTCTTTGAGGCACACAAATTGAGCAGGAGTGAGAAAAAAAAAATCAAAACCTGCTATAGTTTAGAGGCCTGCGAGCAGAGTTGCAGGTTTATGTCAAGGAAAGGGACTACTGCTAGTAAAGATCAAGGTACATAAAGACTGCAATAAATACAGCATTTTATAGAAAAGATAAGTTGCCCTTCTGAAGTGCTGATGGTGACATGGAAGTTCACATACTCATTTGTCAGCTCATAAGGGCATTAAATTCATCCAAACATAGCACTGAGAAAGTGAGTGGTACTTCATGACATGGTTTCCACTGGCTGGGACGAGACTTTTATTTTACACATCAATTAAAAATTACCTAGGTAATTATCAAGTCTCCCAACCTAGAAATTAATGATTGAATTAATGATTGGCACTGAGCTGGTGTCAAAGACAAAAGTTACAGCAACATCAAGGCCTATATTACTGGAAAGCACTCATTAAGCCTGAGTATCCATGCTGCAAACATCACGCATTATCCTATGTCTTGTATAATCCTAAAGAGCTTTAACAAGGAAGTAAGTTTGTTTTTAAGCACCAGAACTGAACTAGCCAATTCTGTCACACGCACTATGTTTCAGTCAGATTATTCTCCACCATCTATACCCTCAGAAACTGTTTTTCACACACAAAAAAGTGCGGATCTACTAAAATTCTCCTGACTGTAAATTTTCCTTCAGAAAAGAGCTGAACTTGCTTTGCCACTTTGACCTGATCCAACATTACATTCTAGCATTCACGGTTCATGAAAGATGTTAACATATTGGAGAGACTTCAAAGAAGCCACAAGGAATACAGGTTTGGGAAAGACGCCTTCTAATCAAAGTCTCGAGGAATTCAATCTACTTAGTTTAAGAGAAGTGAGAAACCATGTCCTCTGTGTTACACAAAGTACTTCAATGAGGAACAAAAGTACGATAACAGAAGGCTCTTCAAATTCTAAGCAAAGGATTAAAAGCAATCACTACCTAAACAAAGTCAAAGCTAGACAAACTCATGTGAAAAGCAAGCTGCCAAGCAGAATAATTATCCATGGGGCACTAGAAAGTATCTTTTACCTGCAATGCTTAAAGGAAGAGTAGGTAGTTTTTCCTTTCTGAAAGATATGGCCTCACTGAAGTAGAAATGAATCCAGGGAGGTCCAATGGCCTGTGTTATACAGATTAGGCTGGGTGATCCCAGAAGACCTTCCTGCCTTAGAAAGAATCACCATGCAACTTCAGAGTCAAGGAGAAACACAGGCTGCAAGTACCTCTTTGGGTACTGAAATGCAAATGGTCTCAGTTTACAACTTGCAAACAGCTGCTAGCTATTAATGTGTGATTAAATCAAAGGCACAGTTAAAAATCTCTCGATATTATCTACTCTTTGTAGATCCTACCTAGGGCAAGAGACTGTAATGAGGGAAAGTTTCACCAGAGTTTAAGCAAGTTATCGCAGGTCAAATTATTGTTACACCTTCCAATTTTGCAAGTTAGCTTTTCACTGTGGGCTATGTAACATTGCTAGATAGAGCCAAACAGTTTGTACAATTAAGGAAAGGTTTATAAGGATCTGGCTTTCTGAGACTTCCATAGGGAAAAGTAGTTCATGTCAGTAAATAGGCCAAATAATATCAGAGATCCAGACTCTATTTGTGACGCTTGTGGGTTCTGAAGAGAGGTAACACCACCTCCAGGATGCTGCCTCCTGCCAGGTCTGCAGCTCCCCAGGACTCAAACATCAACAGCAGCTGAGATGGTCAAAAACTGAGGGGCTGTGAAGTGTCTCCGTGTGAGACCTCCGTTAGCATTTGGCCCTATTCTATCTAATGGCACACTGGAAAGCTGAAATTAAGTTAAAAAAATAAAAGTCTTAAAAATTCATAAAAGGTTTTCTTCCCAAGTTCTGAGTAAAGGCTGAAACAGGGGAGTTTTTATATTAATTGTATAGTTAAGGCCTGACTAATGTGTCTCTTGTTAATCTACACAGGTCCCGATGGAGAGAAGGCCTGGCCAATGAAATACCCATTTTGTGGAGGAGTATTCCAATCGCCAATAGATTTCCACAAAGATATTCTCCAGTATGATTCTCATCTCTTGCCTTTAGAATTCGTAGGCTATAATGTGCCCTCCACTGACCACTTCACATTGACCAATAATGGTCATTCAGGTAAGGGAGCACGACAGCAAAGGACTCTGAAGGGAATAGTTGCTGGACCNCTTTCTTCCCAAGTTCTGAGTAAAACAGGGGAGTTTTTATATTAATTGTATAGTTAAGGCCTGACTAATGTGTCTCTTGTTAATCTACACAGGTCCCGATGGAGAGAAGGCCTGGCCAATGAAATACCCATTTTGTGGAGGAGTATTCCAATCGCCAATAGATTTCCACAAAGATATTCTCCAGTATGATTCTCATCTCTTGCCTTTAGAATTCGTAGGCTATAATGTGCCCTCCACTGACCACTTCACATTGACCAATAATGGTCATTCAGGTAAGAGAGCACGACAGCAAAGGACTCTGAAGGGAATAGTTGCTGGACCTCGTGCAATTTTATTTAATGGGTGAACTTTGATTATCAGATGAAATGAAGCTGAGATGATGAAGCCTTCACATCAGCAAACCTACATCTAGAGAACAGGCTAGGGAAACCTGAGAATGTATTAAGTACAAATGGATTCACAGTAAGCCAATTGGCTGAGGTTTTAAATAAACTCTAGACGTGTTAGAATTAATTCCTAGGCCTTTCTTATTACTTGGGTTGGAGTGCTCCAAAACAGAAACAGACTTTGTCATTCTGTTAAATAGAGATGAACTGATAAAATATGGGTGCAATGGGTCTCTGACATTCCAGTCTAATCAAAGCAGCTCAGCTGAATTACACACAGGGGGAGGCTAGGAGCACGTTTCTATTCCTTCAACTTCAGCTAGAAATCTCTTCAGAGTCAAATAAGATAGACAGATAGATAAAAAGAGAGAGAAATAATCAGAAATAGTGTACAAATAGTACTAAATCAAAGTGCCAGGATAGTAGGTAAAAGCAGAGAAGATGCAGTCTCATAAAGGTCTGCTATATTGACACTATATATCAGTAAGCTTATCCCATCATTTTTAGCTCCTTCCTGAAACATTAGAAGTCACAGAAATAAGAACAGCAGTATGACCCTCCTTCTTTGTATCTTCCTCTGCTGCGTAAGCAACAAAATCTTTTTTCAATCTTTCACTAAAAGATGCCTGACAGTCAAACGGTTCTTTTTTTTTCCTCATTCTTTCAGAGTGTAAACCTGCTTATGTGTCAGAGTTTAAAAATATCATAAGAAATATTATTAAATTAAGCCATTTTCAACTATTATAAGGGGACTGAAAGAAGATATATGAGTCTAAGTTTTGCTTTGGTGCCTCAATAAATGTCTCTCCAACAAGACTGAGGCAATTTTGCATTCTTCAGGGAGATGAAAGATTTCAATTAGCAGCAATTCTCACATTCAACTCCTTTAGTTTAAGAAAACAGAAAAAGGGTATGTTCTATACTCAACTGAACTGCCAAAAGGATTAAAGACAACTAAAGTGTTTATCTCTTACCACAAGTAGAGATGGATTTGAGCTAAGAATCTGCTTTGTACATGCTCCGTATGTAATATACTTAGACAAAGCATCTTTAATTGCGTTGTCCTTGAACATTGTGGTAGTGTTTGTTCCCACCTGGTTTTGGTCTACTTACAGTGAAAATGTATCTGTCGCCTACTATGTACATCAGAAACCTCCCGTTTGAATACACGGCATCCCAGCTTCACCTACACTGGGGAAACAGGAACAAGTCAGAAGGCTCAGAGCACACAGTCAGCGGGAAGCATTTTGCAGCAGAGGTAAGACAAGCTAAGTCGAGGGAAAGAAACAAAGAAGGCTGGGCAGGTCCTTTTGTTTCAAAGTGGGATCTTTATCTTGGGTATATGACTGGAAAAGGCTGCAAGGTTGTAAGACAAGTACCTATGATCAGGGTATAAGCTTTAAAAAGTGCACTGTGCACCACACAAAGGATAGACTGTGACGTATTTTCATGAATATGCCACAAGTCAAGGAGTTAGAATTTAGATTCAGGGCTGGCACTGGGTCACTTGAATAATTACAAGCAAATTGCTAGATATTTGAGACCTTGGTTCTTCTCTGCAAACGAGGTAAATCTTTTAGCTGCATGACATGGCTTCTCTGTCTACCTTTATCCACCTTCTTCTATCCAGTGAAGAACTATTTGTTATCTTTCCTAGTCCTAAACTATGGATTTGGGAATAGATTTTGAGAAGCAGTAGTAATCAGATATTTACACCGAGATGACTTAAAAATAAACTAATCAGAAAAATGTGCTTGTGTAAAAGCACTTTAGGACTCTGTCCCTTCTCTAATTACATTTAACACCGTGTTTTGCATTCTAAACATCAGAGAGCCCCACAGGTGCTCTCATTTTACTTTTTTAGAAACATTTACTACTGCTACAGACAAGATACCTTGAAGCTGAAGTGATGGATCTTCTTCCCCTTGCCATGATGCAGAGGAGGGAGCAACTCAACTACAACAAGGCTGGGAGTGGCAGTTCCAGGACCTTGTGTTTCTCTCTAGGAAGATTTCACCACTACACCCAAAAACCATGGAAGGATCCCACTGTGTTAGCTTAGCCTGAGGTGGCTGCCCTGGTCCTTTTTAGCTGCAAACGTGAGCACGCCCCAGACATTACCAGAGTATCTCCTTCTTTGCAGCTGCACATCGTACATTACAACTCTGAGAAATATCCAGATATAACAGCAGCAATGGACAAACCGGACGGCCTGGCGGTTTTGGCTATTCTCCTGGAGGTAGGATGTGGGGTATTTTTTTCTGTTTAGGGACATTTGAGGAACAAAATTACCTAGATTAGTTAACAATGCAGTAGCTGAATAAGGATTATTCCCTCTCTCTTTCACAAGAAAGGCCAGATTCCAACCGCATATAATAAACAGGAACAAATATTAAGAAAAGAGGAATTATGAATATTTCCTCATGTTTTTCAGTGGATTGACTTCAGCTATCTTAAATCCACATTTGCATTCATTTACAAACTAAGGATTGGTGGAGTTTATCAAACAACAGACAAGAGTGAATTACAAGCTCCCTTATTCCAGAACTGCCTGCTGGGGCACAACACAGTTTTAACACAGCACAGAGGCACAGGCAGACACAACCCTGGCTGTGGTCACTATGTGTAATTAGGATCTGACCACAGCCTTTAGGTCCCAAACTTCCCAGATTCTTTGAATCACAGATTTACAGGAAACAACTCAGTGCCCTTTTTAAGATGACAGGACAGCTTCCCATTTTTCTCCTTTAAAGCCCCACAAACCAACAATTAAAGATAATAATGACCTGAAGGAAAAAAATTTAGCAGCTTGTATATATATAATTCTCCTTTTTCTTGAGCATTAAAACTCCTCAATGAGACAACTGTAAATACAATTTTTAAATGTGAGGATTTTCTGCAGCATAAAAAACCCTGAAAACACAGAGGTTTTCACATTTCCATCAATAAAGTGAAAATGTTATAGTTAGCAGACAAAGCTCTAATTATCACAAATATTAGCCAAGCTCACTTCCTAGCAGCTCTAAGACTCTGACAAGAAATTTGTGTTAAATTTCAGTTCATTTGGAAGTCACAGCTGTGAAAAGCATCAGAGTATTGTATTTTATGCTAGGGAATAATACTGGGATTCTGTTTATTTCTAAGCAATGGTGTTTAAAAATCAAACAAGGGAACAATGGAGATGAGGTCTTTGAAAAACTTTCAGACAGCTGGTGGCTATTACAGTTGATTTAAGGACATCCATTTACTATGTCTGCTTGTCAGAGGAGTTGCTAAGCACCAGCTCAAAAGAATTCATAAGAAAGACATTGATTATTAGACTGAAAAGCTGCTGGTAGCAGTTTAAAAACATGGTCTTGTTTGATAGTTGAGTTATAGCCCTTGCCAGTGGCCCTGAAGTACCCAACAGCATCATTTTTCATCCTCCTGAACTAAAAAGCCTTTGTGGCTTTGGATGGAAAAATGTGGCTTTGACTAGAAACCAGTAGAAGACTTGAGGAGACTGTCAGGTGAGAACCTAGGCCTGCAATGTTCTCAGAGGGAACGGTTTCTCTTCATTTGCACAGCACGCTGAACAGAAGAATGCAATAGGGTCTTTGAAGGTCACACAAAAGGTCTGCACTGCAGTTGTTAAGACAGCACTATGACAAAGCAGCAATAATAGCTCGGAGTGAGCAAGAGCATTATTGAGATTCTGAGGATAATATTAACATTTTGAGTAAAAAAGAGTATTTAGCCATTCTAATATATGAATATGTGGATAGTGGACACGCTTGCCTTATGACAGAGGCCATCAGCCATCAAATACCACTGCCTGCTGTGTGCAGAAGCAAATACTCATATTCAGACTGTGATAAGCACAGCTCTTAATAGTCTGTTCATTACAGATCGGACCCTTCAACCCATCCTATGAAAAGATCTTCAGGCACTTCCGGAATGTGAAATATAAGGGTGAGTGGCTACAAATCCAACTGAGAATGGCTAATAATATCAGGTGGCACCCTGAGGAGGTTCAAACGGCTGAAGAAATGGTCCAGAAATCCCAGCCAGACCTGTCACAAACTCAGAAAGACTTACAAACATGGTGCATTTCTGCAAAGAATGCACAGCTTGCCTGCACTGTGTGTTTCTGACTGGGCCTTATTTCTTGCATGCAGTGATTTTTTGTTAATATGGCCACAGTTTATCTTACAGAACACCAGTTTGGTATCCAAGACAAGATTTGTACTTACAGGGGACAAAGAGAGGTGCATTCCTTACTAAACTGGGGTCATCTCTGTTATAACATATTTTTCCTTTCCTAGTGATATGACTGAAAGCATCCTCCTTACTGAAAAGCAAATTCACTTCACTGCTACACTACCTGTGTAGTCATGACCCAGCATTTAACATGAACGCCCTTTTTTAGATCAGATGGTCCAAGTTCCCGGTTTCAATATTCAAGAATTGCTTCCGGACAGACTGGATGAGTACTACCGCTACGAAGGGTCCCTGACAACTCCTCCTTGCTACCCTAGTGTTCTCTGGACAGTTTTCAGACACGCCGTTAAAATTTCTCAGGAGCAGGCAAGTTTAAATACA